>CM019909.1:31631852-31652100 GCA_009764595.1 Geothlypis trichas | reverse complement strand
TGGAGAGCTGGGGCTGGTGTTGGACTGGCTGTGCTCGCTGACTGTGCAGGATAACCCTGGCTGCTGCTGGTCACCAGGTGTGTCACAGTCTGTGCTCTGACCTTGTCCAGGGAGGTGTTTTGGGTCCATCCCTGTCCCAGGGAGGTGTTTTGGGTCCATCCCTGTCCCAGGGAGGTGCTGCTGCTCCAGCCCTGTCCCAGGGAGGTGTTTTGGGTCCATCCCTGTCCCAGGGAGGTGTTTTGGGTCCATCCCTGTCCCAGAGAGGTGTTTCTGCTCCAGCCCTGTCTCAGGGAGGTGCTTCTGATCCATCCCTGTCCCAGGGAGGTGCTTCTGGTCCAGCCCCATACCAGGGAGATGTTTCAGGTCTAGCCCTGTCCCAGATGGGTGGTTCTGCTCCAGCCCTGTCTCAGGGAAGTGGTTCTGGTCCATCCCTGTCCCAGGGAGGTGTTTCTGGTCATGTTTCCATCACAACATGGGGTACACAGTGGGCAGGGTCTGGGCTGGGACACTGGGGGCCGGGTGCAGGAGGAATGAGGGTCCTGCAGAGGCCTGAGGGGGCTGTGCTGTCCCATGGGATGGATGCTTCCAGGGCTGAGGGGTCCATGCTGTCCCGTGGGATGGATGCTCCCATGGCTGGGTGGTCAGTGCTGTCCCTTGGGATGCTCCCAGGGCTGGGTGGTCCCTGCTGTCCCGTGGGATGCTCCCATGGCTGGGTGGTCAGTGCTGTCCCATGGGATGGATGATCCCATGGCTGGGTGGTCCCTGCTGTCCCGTGGGATGCTCCCAGACAATCTGAGCTGTTTGGGCACCCACAGAGTGACCGTGCCTCTCCCAGCCGTGCCCCCAGGTGCCCTCACTGTCCCAGCTGTCCCCCTGCCTTCCCCAGAGCCCAGCAGACCCCAGCTGCTGGAGCAGGCTGCAGGGCCGGGCAGCTCTCCTGCCTCCCTGCCCAGGGACCCTTGGGGAGCCTGGGTGGCCCTGCAGAGCCTGGGTGCTGCTGCCACTCCTCAGCCTGTGCAGAGGCCAGGCCTGGGAGGAGGAAAGCAAGGAATGAACCCCTTTGGCTCTCATTGCTGCAAGCAGAATTGCATTTTCTGTGTAGGGAGGTTTCTTCTCTGGAAATAGGAGTGGCAGGGGTTGGACTTCTTAGATGTTTTCTTTTTCCAGAAAAGGTGCTTGAAAAAATTGTTCTTTAATGAAATGTTTTGGGGTGTGTAATTAGAATTTTTTTAATGATTGATGTCATAAGTGCAAAGAATTCTGGCTGAAGTTGAAGGTGAGGGTTCAGGAGGGTGCAGCCAGGCCGGGAGCTGCTCCCACCATGGGGCAGGGCAGGGGCTGGGGGTGCCAAGGGAAGGACAGAGATGCTCTCAGAGTTTGTCAGAGATGCTGTGCTCAGCCCCATGGTGCAGAAAGGAGCCCCTGAGTCACACACAGCTTTTATGGAAAATCCTTTCCTGAGGATTGTTCCTCCTGAGGAGCTGAGAGGCCTCAGGAACAAAATGCAAACATTGATTATCTGCTGCTGTGGGATGCAACAGGTGCAGCTGGGATTGGCCCGTGTTGGATGTTTGTAATTAATGGCCAATCACAGTCAGCTGGCTCAGACAGAGAGCTGAGCCACAAACCTTTGTTATCATTCTTTGCTGTTCTATTCTTAGCCAGCCTTCTGATGAAATCCTTTCTTCTATTCTTTTAGTACAGTTTTAATGTATTATATATAATAAAATAATAAATCAGCCTCTGAACCATGGAGTCAGATCCTCATCTCTCCCTCATCTTCAGACCCAGTGAGCACAGTCACAGCCCTGATTCCCAAACTCAGCCAGGACTGTGGGTCTGGCTGGGCCTGACTCTGGTCCCAGGCTTGGTCCATGGTTTATTCAAAGGATTGTACAAGTGCAATTGAACCTCTCCACAAACCTGTCCTGCAGGACTAAGGATGGCAAAGCAGATATATGCAAAAATGAATGAGTTATTTCAATTGATGATTATAATTATTAGAATAAAGGACCTTAATCAGAATTATCTGCTACACAATATAGGTAGTTATAACCACAATTATAGTGCACTACTTATTAAATCACTAATTTCAAAGGCAGCTTAATAATTATCAAGTAGATATTGAAGTTAGGCTGATGTCTGAGGTAAATCTCTTTTGCTCAGCCTCGAGCAGTGACCTTGGGGGGTGTCCCCACCCCAGGGAGGATCCCCAGGCACATTCCCAGGAGGGGAAGAGTGCCCTGACACCCTTCCCATCCCTGCCACCCTTCTCATCTGCCATCCTTCCCATCCCTGCAGTGCCCTGACACCCTTCCCATCCCTGCCACCCTTCCCATCTGCCACCCTTCCCATCCCTGCAGTGCCTTCCCATCCCTGCAGTGCCTTCCCATCCCTGCAGTGCCCTGCCATCCCTGCAGTGCCCTGCCATCCTTCCCATCCCTGCAGTGCCCTGCCATCCCTGCAGTGCCCTGCCATCCTTCCCATCCCTGCAGTGCCCTGCCATCCCTGCAGTGCCCTGCCATCCTTCCCATCCCTGCAGTGCCCTGCCACCCTTCCCATCCCTGCCACCCTTCCCATCCCTGGCAGTGCCCAGGCCAGGCTGGCACTGGGGCTGGAGCACCTGGGACAGGGGAAGGTGTCCCTGCCATGGCAGGGGTGACACTGGGGGGATTTAAGGTCCAAACCAAACCACACCAAACCACACCACACTCTGATTTTAAATGTTCCTTCAGTGGTTATGGGTGAGTGCTGCCCTTGGACAGGTATTTTACAACTGCAAAATTCAGCTTTTGTGATTCATCTTCTTAACTCTTAGGAATGTTCTTTTTGAAATGTCAGGATTTGTCATCTCAAAAGGCAGAAATCAATCAGCAAGTAAAAACAAGCACAAGGAAGTATTGTCATTTCTAATGACTTCTGAAGCAATTAGAAATTTTCTAACCCCTTGCTTCTACAAAACTCTTGTTCTAGAAAGTTATTGGGGAGAGAAGAGAATTCCCATCTGTTTGAAAGCTTTTCCTCCAAATCCTGGAGACAGGGGGTGTTCCCTTGCACACAGGGTGAAAATCCATCCTTTGCATGAGGACCACCCAGAAATAAGCTGTGATTTTTGGGTGGAAATGATGGGGACCAACCACAGCAGTGAAATAAAGTATTTTCTTCCCCATCTCCAGTCCTAAAGCAGAGTAAATATTTCATCTGGTCTGTGATTGCCTGCCATGCTCCAGCTGCTTACCAGCTGCATTAATAAATGCACAAACCATGACCCCAGAGTGTTAAACTCTGAACATGGGGCTGCCAGGAGCCACGTGAGCCCAAAGGGGCAGAGCCCATTGATTTCTTGGCTCTCACCTGCACACAGCCTGCCCAGGGCTGCTGCTGCAGTGACTCTGCAAGTGTTTACCACAACTGTGCTTTGAGCTCAGCATTCAATTAATAAAAAGAGAAAGAGGTCGTGCCCATAATTTGTGTTTGGCACTGGGAACTTGCAGATTGTCAATAGCATTTAAATTTTTTCTTTCCGATCTATTAAGGTGTTTAATTTCATTTTAACCTTAAAGAGTTAGGGCTGGTAGTAGCCACCAAGGCTAAATTACCACAGCTGTTTGCAGTCCTTAATTGCTGTGTCCGAATGGCAAAATAAAACAAAATGACAAAATGAGGCCCTGATTTTGCCACTGGCAGGCAGCAGTGGCTCTGGAGCCGTGGGGTCACCTGCAGTGAGCAGTGAGAGCCTGGGCCAGGGGAGGAGCAGCCAGTCCCTGCCTCCTGCTCTCCATCGTGCAGGGCCACAGCACAGCAATTCCCCAGAATGGGGCAGGGTGGGAGAGCAGCACAGCCCAGAGAGAGAATCACTGCAGCTGTGGGGAGGCTGGAGTACAATGGTGTACAAATTACTGAGAATTCCCACAGGGTGGGAGAGCAGCACAGCCCAGAGAGAATCACTGCAGCTCTGGGGAGGCTGGAGCACAACGGTGTACAAATTACTGAGGATTCCCCCAGGGGCAGGGTGGGAGAGCAGCACAGCCCAGAGAGAATCACTGCAGCTGTGGGGAGGCTGGAGTGCAATGGTGCACAAATTACTGAGGGTTCCTCCTGCTCACCCTGCACTGCACCAGCACACACCAACTGTAGGGGAAACGCCTGGGGAGGCACTTTGGAGAGCTGGGCTGAGCGTTGTACCCTTGGTAAGGCTCACCTGAGCTCAGTGTTGTACCTTTGGTAAGGCTCACCTGAGCTCAGTGTTGTACCTTTGGTAAGGCTCACCTGGGCTCAGTGTTGTACCCTTGGCACAGCTCACCTGGGCTCAGTGTTGTACCTTTGGTAAGGCTCACCTGGGCTCAGTGTTGTACCCTTGGCACAGCTCACCTGGGCTCAGTGTTGTACCCTTGGCACAGCTCAACCCTTGGCACAGCTCACCTGGGCTCAGTGTTGTACCTTTGGCACAGCTCACCTGGGCTCAGTGTTGTACCCTTGGCACAGCTCACCTGGGCTCAGTGTTGTACCTTTGGCACAGCTCACCTGGGCTCAGTGTTGTACCCTTGGCACAGCTCACCTGGGCTCAGTGCTGTGTCTGTACCTGTGTCACAGGTGAGTGTGTGAGGGGGCCTTGCCTCCAAGGGCAGTGAACAATGTAAATTGGCAGCATTACAGGGTGCAATGGATCCTGAGAAGATTTAAAAATATAATTGGAAAAGGTGTCAAAGAAAAAAATGGTTGGTCTGTTTTATCTGTTACTGGGGCTCGAGCTCACAGGCTGCTCAGGAGTTTGCCCTGGCCAAGGCAGAAGATGAAATGTGTGAAATGTGTCCCTGAGTCCTGCTTGTGCCAGGAGCTGTGAGCAGGGCTGAGGCACAGCTGCTGCCACGGGCCCCTGAATTGTTCTGCAATTCCTAAGGGAAGGCAGAATCTGCTTCTTAGAAAATTCTTCTGTGCATTTTGATTTCCTCTCCATTTCCGTATGCTAATGGGGCTGGGGTGATGGGGAGGATGATTGTGGAGTGAACTGTTCTGAGCTGCTGAGCTCCTGCCTGCAGCAGGAACTGCAGCTGGGCACTGCAGGGCTGGGGCAGGGCTGGGATAGGGCTGGGGCAGGGCTGGGGCAGGGCTGGGACAGGGCACAGAGCCCTCATTGGGATGGGACAGGGCACAGAGACCCCCTTGGATGGGACAGGGGCACAGAGACCCCTTTGGATGGGACAGGGGCACAGAGCCCTCCTGGGATGGGACAGGGGGTCAGCAGGATGGGACAGGGGCACAGAGCAGGGTGGGATGGGGACACAGTGACCAGTGTGGGATGGGGACACAGCAGGATGGGATGGGGACACAGTGACCAGTGTGGGATGGGGACACAGCAGGATGGGATGGGGACACAGTGACCAGTGTGGGATGGGCAGCACGTTTTCCCAGCCAGGGCTGTACAGGTGCTGGGCTTATGTAGGAAAACTGCAGAGAAACTCAAATGGGGCTGAGTTGGTGCCCAGCAACAGCAGCAATTCCTCCGGGCACACCCCAGTGCCTCATGCCAGCTGGTCTGGGGGATCCACATGGGCAGTGCCTGTCCCAGGGATTGTCCTCACTGCTGCAGTGACAGTCACAGAACTGTCCCAGGGCTGTCCTCACCACTGCAGTGACAGAACTGTCCCAGGGCTGTCCCAGGGATTGTCCCCATCACTGCAGTGACAGTCACAGGGCTGTCCCAGGGCTGTCCCCACCACTGCAGTGACAGAACTGTCACAGGGCTGTCCCAGGGCTGTCCCCATCGTGCCTGGCACTGCTGCCCCTGGCACAGTCTGAGCTGTTGTTGAAGTCCATTTCCACTGGAATCCAGGGGAGCCTGAGGTCTGTTCCATTAGGAAAACAGGAATGAGGTGAAATGAAAACACTAAATGAAAAACACGAATGAAGTGAGGTGGATGTCCCCAGTGTGGGTCCAAGAATCCAGGGGAGCCTGAGGTCAGTTCCATTAGGAAAACAGGAATGAGGTGAGGTGGATGCCCCCAGTGTGGTACAAGAATCCAGGGGAGCTGAGGTGTGTTTCATTAGGAAAACACTAAATGAAGTTAAATGAAAACACTAAATGAAAAACAGGAATGAAGTGAGGTGGATTTCCACAGTGTGGCTCAGAGAATCCAGGGGAGACTGAGTTTTGTTCAGTTAGGAAAGCAGGAATGAGGTGAGGTGGCTGTCCCCAGGTGGGCTCAAGGCAGAGGTGACACACTGGGCTGTCCCTGTATGGGCCCGAGGCAGAGGTGACACACTGGGGTCCCTGTGCTGGCACTGCTCTCACCTGTGGGGTCTGTGCTCTGCTCACCTGCAGCACTGCCAGGAGTGCAATTGGGTTCTTGGGCCTGTAGCAATGAACTGTACCTTAGAAAGGTGTGTGCTGTGCAATTCCAGAATCACAGAATCACAGAGGCTGTACCTTAGAAAGGTGTGTGCTGTGCAATCATGGAATCACAGAATTGCAGAGGCTGTACCTTAGAAAGGTGTGTGCTGTGCAATCATGGAATCACAGAATTGCAGAGGCTGTACCTTAGAAAGGTGTGTGCTGTGCAATCATGGAATCACAGAATCACAGAGGCTGTACCTTAGAAAGGTGTGTGCTGTGCAGTTACAGAATCACAGAATTGCAGAGCTGTACCTTAGAAAGGTGTGTGCTGTGCAGTTACAGAATCACAGAATTGCAGAGGCTGTACCATAGAAAGGTGTGTGCTGTGCAGTTACAGAATCACAGAATCACAGAGGCTGTACCTTAGAAAGGTGTGTGCTGTGCAATTCCAGAATCACAGAATTGCAGAGGCTGTACCTTAGAAAGGTGTGTGCTGTGCAATCATGGAATCACAGAATTGCAGAGCTGTACCTTAGAAAGGTGTGTGCTGTGCAGTTACAGAATCACAGAATCACAGAGGCTGTACCTTAGAAAGGTGTGTGCTGTGCAATCATGGAATCACAGAATCACAGAGGCTGTACCTTAGAAAGGTGTGTGCTGTGCAATCATGGAATCACAGAATCACAGAGGCTGTACCTTAGAAAGGTGTGTGCTGTGCAATCATGGAATCACAGAATCACAGAGGCTGTACCTTAGAAAGGTGTGTGCTGTGCAATTCCAGAATCACAGAATTGCAGAGGCTGTACCTTAGAAAGGTGTGTGCTGTGCAATCATGGAATCACAGAATCACAGAGGCTGTACCTTAGAAAGGTGTGTGCTGTGCAATCATGGAATCACAGAATCACAGAGGCTGTACCTTAGAAAGGTGTGTGCTGTGCAATCATGGAATCACAGAATTGCAGAGGCTGTACCTTAGCAAGGTGTGTGCTGTGCAGTTACAGAATCACAGAATTGCAGAGGCTGTACCTTAGAAAGGTGTGTGCTGTGCAGTTACAGAATCACAGAATTGCAGAGGCTGTACCTTAGAAAGGTGTGTGCTGTGCAATCATGGAATCACAGAATTGCAGAGGCTGTACCTTAGAAAGGTGTGTGCTGTGCAGTTACAGAATCACAGAATTGCAGAGGCTGTACCTTAGAAAGGTGTGTGCTGTGCAGTTACAAATCACAGAATTGCAGAGGCTGTACCTTAGAAAGGTGTGTGCTGTGCAATCATGGAATCACAGAATTGCAGAGGCTGTACCTTAGAAAGGTGTGTGCTGTGCAGTTACAGAATCACAGAATTGCAGAGGCTGTACCTTAGCAAGGTGTGTGCTGTGCAGTTACAGAATCACAGAATTGCAGAGGCTGGGACACCCCTGAGGCCAGGGACCCCAGGCACTCCCCATCCCTGGCCTGTCCCCAGGGCTGTCTGTGCTCTCAGGACACACAGCCCTCACAGGGAGATGGCACAAGCTGAAACCCCTTCCCTCTGAGCTGGGAAAGGCACCAGCAAACCTGGCTGGTCTTTTCCAAGCAGCTCTGGGAGGAATTGTGTGGTCTGGTACAGCCATGCCACAGAACGTGGACAGCACAGCTGGAATTAGCTTTCCATTGTAATCCAGATGATCTTTAAGGTCTTCTGATAATGTAGATAATTTTTAAGGTCCCTTCCAAGCCTAATTATTCTACCATTTTATATTTTAGTTTTAAATCCCTGAGAGCAGAATAGTAATAGTCCTGATACGCCATCAAATAATGATAAATAAAGCAATTGAAAACAACCATCCAAAAAAAGATGTTTGCTCATGGGAGGAAGAAATGTACCAAATAATTCAATGTCAAGAAAGGCTCTCAGGATGTCTGTGAGTGCCAGCCTTCCCTGTCCCCCCTGCACAGAGCAGGGCTGAGGGTGCCAGCCTGGCTCCAGTGGGCTGTTTGTGCAGGGCACAGTGAGCAGCAGATGACTCTGGATAACCATAGTGGTGATGCAGACATGGGGCTGAGAATGTTCCTGAGGTTGCTGAAGAAGCAGGAAAGAAATGTGTGTTCCTCATTTGAACAGCTTTACCTTTGTATCAGGACAGCTGAGGATGTCTCTGAAACGCTGGAGCCTGAGCAGCACACAAATAGATGCCTGAGTCAGATGGAAATTAAGCTTTCTGCTACATTCCTGCAATAATCCATCCAGAGAGAAGCAGAAGCTACAAACCACAATAACAATAGGAGAAATTATACAGCCCCACCGTTTTTCCAGCACTGCTGTTAGCAGAACACTAGATTGATGTTGTACCTATTTTTATTTTTGCTGCTGGAACAGCCTTTGTCACAGAGAGGAGGCTCACGAATTTCAATAGCTCCTGTGTTTTGTGAAAAATGTGGAGTGCTGCACTCATCTGACCTTTTCAGAATTTTTCATTTCAATTGCCTGGTCACCCCAGTCCTCTGCTAGAGGTTGGGCTCCCCTTCTAATGGGAAGAGGAGGAGAGCAATGGTCAACCATTCAAAATACTGAATATTAAAAAGGTCAACAGAGTATGGCATGGCAATGTGAAAATGAGACAATGCAATCCCAGGTACCCCCTCGCAGCGGCAGAAATTGTAGCAAGAGCAGAAAATGTCACCAGACAAATCCATTTCAGGAGGGAGGGCTGTGCTGTGTGCTGGGTGTGCCCTCACTCAGGCTGGGCTCCTGCTCAGCCACGGGGATTTGGGAACACGGAGTCACAGGGACAGGGACAGCCTGGGCTGGAAGGGACCTGTGGGAATCCACAAAATCAGAGGGGTTGGGAAAGCTGCACAAGGCCCCAGAGACAGCAGAGCTGGGACTGGAGCTGAGCAGCAGCCATGAGATTGGTCAGCAGGAAAATTATTTAAACTGTAGAAAAGCAAGGACAAATAGAACAATGGTGTGTGTATTAATGCTTGTCTAGAATAACTCTCTAAGCTACAGAAAAGTTTATCTAGTGAGATATTAGGAATGTTAAAGCTTAATAATGGAGCTCTGTGTGTTGTGTTTAAGGCTCACAAGCAGGTGTTGGATTGGAAATAATTAATTGTTTTAATCAAAGGTACCTGTGCTTATAGTGATTGGCTAGAACCACTGTCAGTATGGAATATATACTGTACAGATATAAATACTGTCAATATGCCTTTGCTCTGTGGGATTGGTCAAGAAGTTTCTAAAGTGAGCTGTGACATTGAGTTCTGTGTGTGCTGCCTGGGCTGTGAGCTGGGGGCATCTTCCCATTGCCATAGCCATGGAATGAGGCTGATGCTGGGAAATCAAACAGCTCCAGGCAGCTCCCAGCAGCCACATCCCATTTGTGATCTGTGCTCAGCCCTGTCCTGTCTGTGATCTGTGCACAGCCCTGTCCTGTTTGTGATTTGTGCTCAGCCCTGTCCCCTTGCTGATCTGTGCACAGCCCTGTCCTGTTTGTGATCTGTGCACAGCCCTGTCCTGTTTGTGATCTGTGCACAGCCCCAGACTGGTCCCAGCACAGCCCCAGACTGGTCCCAACACAGCCCCAGCTCAGCCCAGACTGGTCCCAGCACAGCCCCAGACTGGTCTCAGCTCAGCCCCAGACTGGTCCCAGCTCAGCCCCAGGCTGGTCCCAGCACAGCCCAAGGCTGGTCCCAGCTCTGCCCCAGCACAGCCCCAGGCTGGTCCCAGCACAGCCCAGACTGGTCCCAGCTCTGCCCCAGCACAGCCCCAGGCTGGTCCCAGCACAGCCCAGACTGGTCCCAGCTCTGCCCCAGACTGGTCCCAGCTCCATCACTGCCCACAGCCAGGCAGGACTCCTCAGTTCAACTGCTTTCTTGGTTTGCTTTCCTTTTTTCTTTGTCAACATTCAGCAGCTCTTCATTTTCCTTTTAAAACATGTGAGAACCCGAGTGATATTTACAAATTCTCACTGGTAACATTTGTTGGGCTGATTGCAGCTGCACAAACACCATCCCAAGCCTTTCCAGCCCATGAAGATGTACTTCAGTAACTATTTATTTTGCCTAGAAGAGATAAGTCAGTGTGTGATAAAGGGAGATCTGAGGCCCCTGGCTGAAGGTGCCCTGGCAGGCAGGCACCAGCCAAAGGCTGCGAGGAATTGCTGTTTTCAGGAGCTCCAAACCCCAGAATTAACATAAATAAGCTTTGGCTGAAAGTAGGATTGCTCCCCAGCTGAGGCAGGAAGAATTAACTCGCAGGAATCCTGTCCAGCCATGAAATGTTTGGGGTTTTCTGCATCCTCAGAGAAAGGAGCAGCAGCACAGAGCACAGGAAAGGAGCTGTCTCAGCCACAAGGAGTCATTAATGGAGTGGAATCATATGTGATTTTCATGGATTGAAAGCCATGTATCTAATCGAGCTAATCTCTGCTATCCCCACATGCAGGTACAGTTTCAACCAAAACATTAAACCCTGACTCTAAACACAGAAGTTAAACCCTTCTTACGTGCAAGGAGAGGTAAAATCAGTGAGAACTGCTGACTCCTTATCTGAGTGTGAAACCTCAGTGTCCTTGCCTTCAAGGGATGATAGCAATGCAATGGTCTTGGAGCCACTCACCTTGGTGCAAGCCCAAGTGAAAGGCATGGACCTCACTGGTGCTAAACACATTCATACCTTAACCCTAACAACCCTCTGACCCCATCCCATTTCCACTTCTACCCAACAGCCTCAAGAACACCCCCAGCACAATTACAAACACAGTCAAAGCCTCCTTCCTGCTCAGCCTAATCCCAATAACAATTTACATCCACTCTGGGACAGAGAGCCTCACCTCCTTCTGAGAATGAAAACTCATTCTAAATCCATTAAATCCCACAGAAACCCAGACTGCTTTGGGATTACAAATACCATAAACCCCCCAAATAATAGAATCCTGACTGAAAGAGGAGCTTGGCTCATACCCAGTGGTACCCTCTCCCAAGGGATGCAGGAGGAGAGTGTCCCTTCCCTGCAGGCTGAGCAGGGACAGCTCACCCAGAGCCCCTTGGTCCACTTCAGGCTTTGTGGGACATGACCAGCACTGCAGGATCGTTTACAGGCTGATGTGCAGGAAAGGCACCTGCCCAGGCCAGGGAGCAGCCCCCGTGAGGCAGGGCCAGACTGGAGGGGAATGGCACAGGGGGCTCTGAAACACACCTGGTGTGGCTGCAACCCAGACAGGTGTGCACCCATAGGGATGGACCTGCAAACCAGACAGGTGTGCACCCATAGGGATGGACCTGCAAACCAGACAGGTGTGCACCCACAGGATGGACCTGCAAACCAGACAGGTGTGCACCCACAGGAGGGATCTGCAACCCACACAGGTGTGCACCCACAGGAGGGATCTGCAACCCACACAGGTGTGCACCCACAGGAGGGATCTGTAACCCAGACAGGTGTGCACCCACAGGGATGGACCTGCAACCCACACAGGTGTGCACCCACAGGGATGGACCTGCAAACCAGACAGGTGTGCACCCACAGGAGGGATCTGTAACCCACACAGGTGTGCACCCACAGGAGGGATCTGCAACCCACACAGGTGTGCACCCACAGGAGGGATCTGTAACCCAGACAGGTGTGCACCCACAGGGATGGACCTGCAACCCACACAGGTGTGCACCCACAGGGATGGACCTGCAAACCAGACAGGTGTGCACCCACAGGAGGGACCTGCAAACCAGAGCGGTGTGCACCCACAGGATGGATCTGTAACCCAGACAGGTGTGCACCCACAGGGATGGACCTGCAAACCAGACAGGTGTGCACCCACAGGATGGATCTGTAACCCACACAGGTGTGCACCCACAGGATGGATCTGCAACCCAGACAGGTGTGCACCCATAGGGATGGACCTGCAAACCAGACAGGTGTGCACCCACAGGATGGATCTGTAACCCACACAGGTGTGCATCCATAGGGATGGACCTGCAAACCAGACAGGTGTGCACCCACAGGATGGATCTGTAACCCACACAGGTGTGCACCCACAGGATGGATCTGTAACCCACACAGGTGTGCACCCACAGGATGGATCTGCAAACCAGTCAGGTGTGCACCCACAGGATGGATCTGTAACCCACACAGGTGTGCACCCACAGGATGGATCTGTAACCCACACAGGTGTGCACCCACAGGAGGGATCTGTAACCCACACAGGTGTGCACCCACAGGAGGGATCTGTAACCCACACAGGTGTGCACCCACAGGAGGGATCTGTAACCCACACAGGTGTGCACCCACAGGGATGGATCTGTAACCCACACAGGTGTGCACCCACAGTGTGGATCTGTAACCCACACAGGTGTGCACCCACAGTGTGGATCTGTAACCCACACAGGTGTGCACCCACAGTGTGGATCTGAGGAGCTGAGTGCCCCTCGTGCCCCACACCACGGGCTCTTCCCTGTGCCTGTGGCAGCAGAACGTGTGGCTCCTCCTGAGTTATGAGATCTTCATTTATTCCCTAGGGATCCTCCCTGTTCCTGATAGTTCCAAGTCCCCTTTGATCCAGACTCAAGGCTGATGCTAACCAGGGCTGTTATTTCAGAAGCACAATTGCATTACTGACTCATCCTTCATTTCCTGTCACAATGATTGCAATAGTTATTTTCTCCATGGTAAATATTACGGGATTTTTTTTTCTCCCCTCCCAGGTATTCCTAGTTGCCTTTTTATTTTTTTATCTTCAAACTCTCGTGTCATCAGCCACCACTGGGCTCCCCTGAGGGCACGGATCTGTTCAAGCAGCTTCGAGTGACTGGAGGAGAACAGGAACAGCCAGAGGTGTGCCTGGCATGGGGGCTGCCCATGGGGATGGCTGGGGGCACCAGGGCATGGCTGGGGCTCACACTGGCACCAGGGCATGGCTGGGGCTCACACTGGCACCAGGGCATGGCTGGGCTCACACTGGCACCAGGGCATGGCTGGGGGCACCAGGGCATGGCTGGGGCTCACACTGGCACCAAGGCATGGCTGGGGGCACCAGGGCATGGCTGAGACTGCCCCTGGCACCAGGGCATGGCTGGGGGCACCAGGGCATGGCTGGGGGTCACACTGGCACCAGGGCATGGCTGGGACTGCCCCTGGCACCAGGGCATGGCTGGGGCTGTGTCAGGGCATGGCTGGGCTCACACAGCCCTGGCACCAGGGCATGGCTGTCCCCAGGCAAAAGCATCTCCCCGAGCTTCTGCCAGCTCTTTGTAGGGTCCCGGAGGGGTGTGGGTTGGAAGGGACCCCAAATCTCACCTTGTTCCACCCCCTGTGGGACCTGGCATGTGACATTTGCAGGGATGGGGCAGCCGCAGCTCTCCTGGGCCTCACCCAGGTGATTTCCCCTCAGAGGGAGGGATTTCTTCCCAATACCCCACCTCAGCCTGCCCGCAGTGGGTGGGCAGCCATTCCCCTTGTCCCGTCATTATCTCCTGATGAAAAGTCCCTCTGCAGCTCCCCTGTAGGCTCCCTTGGATCCAGCAAGAAATCTGAATTATGGGAGGTTGGTTCAAGCTCCTCAGAGCCCCTTGAGGAGCCTTCAGATCAGGCCTGCCTAAACCACTGCCCTGCTTCTCTGCTGGGTGTTAATTATTGCAGCTTGCAACTCAGGAATTCTATTCTCAGTCACATCTTAGTTTTATTCTCAATACATCTGAATGGCAAATTATTCATTTGCTCTAATCACAGTAGGGTTAGGATCTTCGGCATGCCAGTGACAATATTAATTGCCTGGCGTGTGGTCTTCTGGAGAACAGAAGTCAGAAAGAATGATTCCACACCCCAAGTCATTAGGAGAAAAGCTCAATTCATTATCTGGGCGTTATTATTACTAATGACATAGTGATAGACTCCATACTAACAATAAATATCTTTTTACCAGTGCAGTGTTTTACTTTACAGCTTTTCTAACTGGCAGCTGAAGGCTTTGAGCCCCCCAGCCTGAGCTGCCTCTCGTGGGAGCTGCTCCCTCTGCAGAGGGAGTCCTGTGCTCTGCAGCTGGGGAGGAATCCTCAGCTCAGCTCCCGGGAGTTTTGGTGATTTTGGCCATGTTTGTGTGTTTGGGCAGGAGCTGTGCACTGAGCAGGGCAGGGCATGAGGCAGCCCAGGGGCTGTCCTGCTGTCCATCCTGCTGTCCCTGTGGGCACACAGGACACACAGACATCCCTGTGCCTCCAGGGCACCCCAGGAGCTGTCCTACTGTCCATCCTGCTGCCCATCAGCACACAGGACACACAGACATCCCTGTGCCGCCAGGGCACCCCAGGAGCTGTCCTACTGTCCATCCTGCTGTCCATCCTGCTGTCCATCCAGCACACAGGACACACAGACATCCCTGTGCCTCCAGGGCACCCCAGGAGCTGTCCTACTGTCCATCCTGCTGTCCATCAGCACACAGGACACACAGACATCCCTGTGCCTCCAGGGCACCCCAGGAGCTGTCCTACTGTCCATCCTGCTGTCCATCCTGCTGTCCATCCAGCACACAGGACACACAGACATCCCTGTGCCTCCAGGGCACCCCAGGGGCTGTCCTGCTGTCTTGGAAAAACAACATTAAGAGACATTTTCTCACTGTGTCTTTTTATTTCCAGTCACAGGTATACTAGGACAATTCTGGTGGTGCAGTGGAATACAAAATGATTTATTAATGACAGGAAAATCTGCACCCTTGGATATATCCCAGAGCAAGTTTGTAGTTGGCAGGGTCATTACCAGCTGTTCTATTAGTGAGACCAGGAAAATAGATATTTTTACTTTAATTGAATTTCATATAAGTTGCAACCTGGCCTTTAACAAAGAGGCATCATTTGAATTTATCACAGAGCCAGGCACTGGCTTCAGGCTCTTGCATTTTGTCTCCAGTGCTGCCGCAGACATTTCACCCCAATTGCATTCTGGCTTTGAATGCAGAAACTTTAACTACAAAATCAGCACTTTTGCTGGGGTGTTTTTAATTCTGCTCAGCCTGTGCCCAGCAGGGACCCAAGCTCTGGTGTTTTTGCTTGAGGGGCAGCACAGGCTGCTCCATGCAGGAGCTGCTGGATCCTCATCTCTGCTGGGCTCCATCCCAGCCCTGGCTCCTCACAGGGCTCGGTGTCCTGTCAGGGTGAGGGAGGGAAGGGCCTGGTTCACTCTCAGGGATTCACTCTCAGGGCCTGGTTCACTCTCAGGGCCTGGTTCATTCTCAGGGCTGACTCTCAGGGCCTGATTCACTCTCAGGGATGGACTCTCAGCGCCTGGTTCACTCAGCGCCTGGTTCACTCTCAGGGCCTGGTTCATTCTCAGGGCTGACTCTCAGGGCCTGGTTCACTCTCAGGGCCTGGTTCACTCTCAGCGCCTGGTTCACTCTCAGGGCCTGATTCACTCTCAGGGCCTGGTTCACTCAGCGCCTGGTTCACTCTCAGGGCCTGGTTCACTCAGCGCCTGGTTCACTCTCAGGGCCTGGTTCACTCAGCGCCTGGTTCACTCTCAGGGCCGGGTTCACTCTCAGGGCCGGGTTCACTCTCAGGGATTCACTCTCAGGGCCTGATTTACTCTCAGGGCCTGGTTCACTCAGCGCCTGGTTCACTCTCAGGGCCTGATTTACTCTCAGGGCCTGGTTCACTCAGCGCCTGGTTCACTCTCAGGGCTGGGTTCACTCTCAGGGCCGGGTTCACTCTCAGGGATTCACTCTCAGGGCCTGGTTCACTCTCAGGGATTCACTCTCAGCGCCTGGTTCACTCTCAGGGCCTGGTTCACTCTCAGGGCCTGGTTCATTCTCAGGGCCTGGTTCACTCTCAGGGCCTGGCTCACTCTCAGGGCCTGGTTCACTCTCAGGGCCTGGTTCACTCTTAGGGATTCACTCTCAGGGCCTGGTTCACGCTCAGGGATTACAGCACTGACCTGGCCCCTCTGCTAACACAATTATGCCATAGAAAAGCAGGTTAGCATTTTAAACATAGTGGAACTGTTTGTAATTTGTTTGTTTATAAAACAAATATCTACTTGGTGTGACATTACATTGTTGAATTACTTATTTACAGCTCGGAATACCTGTGTTATTAGTGCTGCCTGCTACTGCAAACACCAAATTAATGTTCACTTATTTCTCCACTTAGGTTGTGGAGATTGTGTTATGACTTCATCAACTGGCTGTGTTTTTCAGAGAAACTTATTTCAATCCAATTCCTGATGTCATGTTCCAGCCAAATGAAAACAGAGGCCCCATATTGCAGGTGAGATCTGTAATGCTGCGGCTCCGGAGTGACGCCTTAAACAATCAGGCTAAATCTGTCAGGGGACGTTTAATACACTGCACTGATGAAGCAAGAGTATTAAATTTATTCAACCATGAAGAAGGCTTTGATTATCCTACACCTCAGCTGTGCCAGTATGTGTTGACCATGAGTGAAAAAAAATAGGAGAAAATGAAATGTGATTAGTTCCTGATGGGCTGAAATTCCTTTAATGCGCGTAACAGGGAGGGGAATTCATATTAACAGCTCCCATCAAGAATTTATTTTTTTCATATCTACTCCACAACACAATGAATCAGTGTCTCCAAAGGCTGATAACGTTCTTATCAATACCTGAATGGGAACAGGTGGGATGGCACAATGGTTGCTGGTGCATTGTCTGCATTCTGCACGGCTCCTGAGCCCTGGAAATGTGCCCCCCAGTTTCACTCTGAAAACACAAGTGATGGCTGTTTTTGAGCATTTTTTTTGTCAGTAGATTTGATTGAGCAGATTTGGAAAATTGATTAAGTTACAAGGTTTTAAAAATTATTTTTGAGCTGAAGCTTAACAAAAGCCTATTTTAAAGAACTCAAGAAAAAAAGAAAAAAACTGTAATGAAGTGAGTGAGACATGATTATATGCAAAAGGCATTGTCAGCAGCTGGAAAAATTATGAGGAAGTTTAAAGGCTAATTATTAATCACCTGGCTCTGGCAGCACCACAGAACTCATCTCCCTGTGTCCTAGGGGGTGCTGGATTTGCAAAGCTGCAAATGGTACTTTATCTGAATTATTTTTAAGCAAGGCTCTGGCGCCCACACGCACAGCCCGACATTCACAACTGAATTATTGCAGGTCCATGTTTTACTCCTCTGCTGCCTCCACGCTTGTTTCCACCTGCTCATTGTCGGTGAGGGGGCGCAGGAATTTCAGCAGAATCCACAAAGAAGTGAGGAACCGAGTTTCAGGTGCTCAGCGTTGGTAATTTGTGTGCATCTCCTGTGGAGGGGAGAGTGGGGTGCTCACAGGGAGGCACGGACCCAGGGGAGAAAATGAGATGGCTCTGCTGGGCAGGGGTGGGCCTGGCTGCCCCTGCCCTGCCAGCCCAGCACAGGGGCTCCGTGCCACCCGTGATCCTGGGCACAGCCTGGGCTGGGCTCACAGGGGCCTCAGAGCCACCCAGAGCCACCCCTGCCATGGCAGGGACACCTCCCACTGCCCCAGGGTGTCCCAGTGCCCAGCCTGGCCTTGGGCACTGCCAGGGATGCAGGGGCACCCACAGCTGCTCTGGGCACCCTGTGCCAGGGCCTGCCCACCCTCACAGAGAACAATTCCTGATTCCCAATATCCCATCCCACCCTGCCAGGGAACAATTCCTCATTCCCAATATCCCATCCCACCCTCCAGGGAACAATTCCTGATTCCCAATTCCTTATTCCACAGCCATTCCCTGTGCCCTGTCACCACATGCCCTTGTAGCAGTGTCCCTGTAAAATGTGGGGTTTCAGCTGGATGGGTGCTGGTTTGATGCCAGACAGTGGGGTGGGTGCTGGTTTGATGTCCAGCAGTGGGGTTTCAGTGGGATGGGGACTGTTTTGATTCCCAGCAGTGGGGTGGGTGCTGGTTTATGCCCAGCAGTGGGGTTTCAGTGGGGTGGGTGCTGTTTTGATTCCCAGCAGTGGGGTGGGTGCTGTTTTGGTGCCCAGCAGTGGGGTTTCAGTGGGGTGGGTGCTGTTTTGATGCCCAGCAGTGGGATTTCAGTGGGGTGAGTGCTGTTTTGATGCCCAGCAGTGGGGTTTCAGTGGGATGGGGGCTGTTTTGATGCCCAGCAGTGGGGTGGGTGCTGGTTTGATGCCCAGCAGTGGGGTGGGTGCTGTTTTGATGCCAGTCCTGCAGCACCCAGCCGGCTGCTCCCTCCTGCCGTGTGACAGATGTGGGAGCTGAGAGCTGGAGCGTTCCCGTGGCACTGCTGCTGACGGTGATAAATGCAGTCTTCATCTGGCAACTCCAAGGTTCTTTTTCTTTCATGTGAAGAGGAACATGCATATGGTTAAACCCACAGCATTAATAATCCCTCCCTGCAGCAGGATTGATGCACACAGCATCCATCCATCCCGCTGCAGTGCCGTGCCTGCTCGTGGCACACAGAGCTGCTCTGCCATCAATATGGGCTGAGTGCTGCAGTCCAAGGGAGAGTTCTGCTTTCCCTTTCAGAGCCTGTGGAAAACCCCAATCACTTGCTTTTAAAATTTTAGACGTTTAATAGTAATAAAATGGTTATAAATACAGTAATGCAATTAGAGTAATGATAATTTGGACAATATGAATTAGGACAATACGAGTTCAACAAATACAAAGAGTTATGGACAGTTCAGGTACCTTTTTCTGGGCAACATGAGCCTGAAAAAGGCGCCACGTTAACAGAGGATTAACCCTTAAAAACAACAGCCTGTTGCATATTTGTACATCTCATACATGATGCATAAATCCCATTCAAACACAGGATTCTGTCTGGTCATCATCAGCTTCTTCCTCTGAATCCTGACAGCCCCTTCGAGGCGGGAAGAAGTTCGTTTCTTCTGATAAGAGGGCAATAAATTCTCCTTCTCTGAAAGATTCAGGTGTCCTGGGGCTGCTATCTGGTGCGAGTGCCTCATTCCTTTCTTTAAAAAAATCCCACTAACATAATTCTTATTTCAACTACTAAAGTTGCCTTTTAAGTACAAGACTACATTTATCATATTATTAAAATGTTAATACAGCACTGCTAATCAATACATCAAAATACAAATGGTGAATATCTGTGCAGAGCCATAGAACATGCACTGTTCACAGGGGTGCTGGGCAGCCCTGCCTGAGGAGCAGAGCAGGCAGAGCTGTGCCCCGGGATGAGGGGAGGCACAAAATCATTTCCTTAGGATTTTTCCTCCTGAGAAGCTGAGAGGCCTCAGGAACAAAATGCAAACATTGATTATCTGCTGCTGTGGAATGCAACAGGTGCATCTGGGATTGGTCTCATGTGGTTGTTTGTAATTAATGACCAATCACAGTCAGCTGGCTCAGACAGAGAGCCCAACCACAAACCTTTGTGATCATTGTTTCCTATTCTATTCTATTCTATTCTATTCTATTCTATTCTATTCTATTCTATTCTATTCTATTCTATTCTATTCTATTCTATTCTTAACCAGCCTTCTGATGAAATCCTTTCTTCTATTCCTTTAGTATAGTTTTAATGTAATATACATCATAAAATAATAAATCGGCCTTCTGAAGCATGGAGTCACATCCTCATCTCCTCCCTGATCCCAGAGCCCTGTGAGCACAGTACCAGTGAGGCAGGACGAGCCCCAGTGCCAGGGCAGGTCGGTGCAGTGCTGTCCCCTGGGTGGGTGCAGTGCTGTCCCCTGGGTCAGGGCAGTGCTGTCCCCTGGGTGGTACAGTGCTGTCCCCTGGGTCAGGGCAGTGCTGTCCCCTGGGTGGGTGCAGTGCTGTCCCCTGGGTGGGTGCAGCTGCTGTCCCCTGGGTCAGTGCAGTGCTGTCCCCTGGGTCAGGGCAGTGCTGTCCCCTGGGTCCCCCTGGGATGAGCCCAGCAGGGATGTGCTGAGCAGGCTCTGGGGCTCGTGTCAGCTGCAGGGAACCCTGTTAATATTTCAGTAGGATTCAGACAAAAGCAGAG
>CM019909.1:31576717-31631352 GCA_009764595.1 Geothlypis trichas | reverse complement strand
CCCCATCCCACACGTCACTGTGTCCCCATCCCGCCCTGCTCTGTGCCCCTGTCCCATCCTGCTGACCCCCTGTCCCATCCCAGGAGGGCTCTGTGCCCCTGTCTCATCCCAGGGGGTCTCTGTGCCCCTGCCCCATCCCAATGAGGGCTCTGTGCCCCTGTCCCTTCCCAAGGGGGTCTCTGTGCCCCTGTCCCATCCCAATGAGGGCTCTTGGGGTCTCTGTGCCCCTGTCCCTTCCCAAGGGGGTCTCTGTGCCCCTGTCCCATCCCAATGAGGGCTCTTGGGGTCTCTGTGCCCCTGTCCCATCCCAAGGGGGTCTCTGTGCCCTGTCCCTTCCCAAGGGGGTCTCTGTGCCCCTGTCCCATCCCAATGAGGGCTCTTGGGGTCTCTGTGCCCCTGTCCCATCTCAAGGGGGTCTCTGTGCCCTGTCCCAGCCCTGCCCCAGCCCTGCAGTGCCCAGCTGCAGTTCCTGCTGCAGGCAGGAGCTCAGCAGCTCAGAACAGTTCATCCACAATCATCCTCCCCATCACCCAGCCCATTAGCATACGGAAATGGAGAGGAAATCAAAATGCACAGAAGAATTTTCTAAGAAGCAGATTCTGCCTTCCCTTAGGAATTGCAGAACAATCCAGGGCCCCGTGGCAGCAGCTGTGCCTCAGCCCTGCTCACAGCTCCTGGCACAAGCAGGACTCAGGGACACATTTCACACATTTCATCTTCTGCCTTGGCCAGGCAAACTCCTTAACAGCCTGTGAGCTCGAGCCCCAGCAACAGATAAAACAGACCAACCATATTTACTTTGACACCTTCTCCAATTATATTTTAAATCTTCTCAGGATCCATTAAACCCTGTAATGCGGCCAATTTACATTGTTCACTGCCCTTGGAGGACAAGGCCCCTCACACACTCACCTGTGACACAGGTACAGACACAGCACTGAGCCCAGGTGAGCTGTGCCAAGGTTGAGCTGTGCCAAGGGTACAACACTGAGCCCAGTGAGCCTTACCAAGGGTACCAACACTGAGCCCAGGTGAGCTGTGCCAAGGGTACAACACTGAGCCCAGGTGAGCCTTACCAAGGGTACAACACTGAGCCCAGGTGAGCCTTACCAAAGGTACAACACTGAGCCCAGGTGAGCCTTACCAAAGGTACAACGCTCAGCCCAGCTCTCCAAAGTGCCTCCCCAGGCATTTCCCCCTCTAGTTCATGTCTGCTGATGCAGTGCAGGGTGAGCAGGAGGAATCCTCAGTAATTTGTGCACCATTGCACTCCAGCCTCCCCACAGCTGCAGTGATTCTCTCTGGGCTGTGCTGCTCTCCCACCCTGCCCCATTCTGGGAATTGCTGTGCTGTGGCCCTGCACAATGGAGGGCAGGAGGCAGGGACTGGCTGCTCCTCACCTGGCCCAGGCTCTCAGTGCACAGCACTCACTGCTCACTGCAGCTCCAGAGCCACTGCTGCCTGCCCGTGGCAAAATCAGGGCCCCATTTTGTCATTTTGTTTTATTTTGCCATTCAGACACAGCAATTAAGGACTGCAAACAGCTGTGGTAATTTAGCCTTGGTGGCTACTACCAGCCCTAACTCTTTAAGGTTAAAATGAAATTAAACACCTTAATAGATCAGAAAGAAAACATTTAAATGCTATTGACAATCTGCAAGTTCCCCAGTGCCAAACACAAATTATGGGCACGACCTCTTTCTCTTTTATTAATTGAATGCTGAGCTCAAAGCACAGTTCTGGTAAACACTTGCAGAGTCACTGCAGCAGCAGCCCTGGGCAGGCTGTGTGCAGGTGAGAGCCAAGAAATCAATGGGCTCTGCCCCTTTGGGCTCACTGTGGCTCCTGCCAGCCCCATGTTCAGAGTTTAACACTCTGGGGTCATGGTTTGTGCATTTATTAATGCAGCTGGTAAGCAGCTGGAGCATGGCAGGCAATCACAGACCACATGAAATATTTACTCTTTGCTTTAGGACTGGAGATGGGGAAGAAAATACTTTATTTCACTCCTGTGGTTGGTCCCCATCATTTCCACCCAAAAATCACAGCTTATTTCTGGGTGGTCCTCATGCAAAGGATGGATTTTCACCCTGTGTGCAAGGGAACAGCCCCTGTCTCCAGGATTTGGAGGAAAAGCTTTCAAACAGATGGGAATTCTCTTCTTTCCCCAATAACTTTCTAGAACAAGAGTTTTGTAGAAGCAAGGGGTTAGAAAATTTCTAATTGCCTCAGAAGTCATTAGAAATGACAATACTTCCTTGTGCTTGTTTTTACTTGCTGATTGATTTCTGCCTTTTGAGATGACAAATCCTGACATTTCAAAAAGAACATTCCTAAGAGTTAAGAAGATGAATCACAAAAGCTGAATTTTGCAGTTGTAAAATACCTGTCCAAGGGCAACACTCACCCATAACCACTGAAGGAACATTTGAAATCAGAGTGTGGTGTGGTTTGGTTTGGTTTGGACCTTAAATCCCCCCAGTGCCACCCCTGGCATGGCAGGGACACCTTCCCCTGTCCCAGGTGCTCCAGCACCAGTGCCCAGCCTGGCCTGGGCACTGCAGGGATAGGAAGGGTGGCTGGGCACTGCAGGGATGGGAAGGGTGGCAGGGCACTGCAGGGATGGGAAGAGTGGCAGGGCACTGCAGGGTTGGGAAGGGTGGCAGGGCACTGCAGGGTTGGGAAGGATGGCAGGGATGGGAAGGGTGGCAGGGATGGGAAGGGTGGCAGGGCACTGCAGGGGTGGGAAGGATGGCAGATGAGAAGGATGTCAGATGGGAAGGGTGTCAGGGCACTCTTCCCCTCCTGGGAATGTGCCTGGGGATCCTCCCTGGGGTGGGGACACCCCTCAAGGTCACTGCTCAAGGCTGAGCAAAAGAGATTTACCTCAGACATCAGCCTAACTTCAATATCTACTTGATAATTATTAAGCTGCCTTTGGAATTAGTAATTTAATAAGTAGTGCCCTATAATTGTGGTTATAACTACCTATATTGTGTAGCAGATAATTCTGATTAAGGTCCTTTATTCTAATAATTATAATCATCAATTGAAATAACTCATTCATTTTTGCATATTTCTGCTTTGCCATCCTTAGTCCTGCAGGACAGGTTTGTGGAGAGGTTCAATTGCACTTGTACAATCCTTTGAATAAACCATTGACAAGCCTGGGACCAGAGTCAGGCCCAGCCAGACCCACAGTCCTGGCTGAGTTTGGGAATCAGGGCTGTGACTGTGCTCACTGGGTCTGAGGGTGAGGGAGGAGATGAGGATCTGACTCCATGTTTCAGAGGCTGATTTATTATTTTATGATATATATTACATTAAAACTGTACTAAAAGAATAGAAGAAAGGATTTCATCAGAAGGCTGGCTAAGAATAGAATAGCAAAGAATGATAACAAAGGTTTGTGGCTCAGCTCTCTGTCTGAGCCAGCTGACTGTGATTGGCCATTAATCACAAACATCCAACATGGACCAATCCCAGATGCACCTGTTGCATCCCACAGCAGCAGATAATCAATGTTTGCATTTTGTTCCTGAGGCCTCTCAGCTCCTCAGGAGGAACAATGCTCAGGAAAGGGTTTTCCATAAAAGCTGTCTGTGACACAGGGGCTCCTTTCTGCACTGTGGGGCTGAGCACAGCATCTCTGACAAACTCTGAGAGCGTCTCTGTCCTTCCCTTGGCACCCCCAGCCCCTGCCCTGCCCCATGGTGGGAGCAGCTCCCAGCCTGGCTGCACCCTCCTGAACCCTCACCTTCAACTTCAGCCAGAATTCTTTGCACTTATGACATGAATCATTTAAAAAATCTGATTACACGCCCCAAAACATTTCATTAAAGAACAATTTTTTCAAGCACCTTTTCTGGAAAAAGAAAACATCTAAGAAGTCCAACCCGCAGCCACTCCTATTTCCAGAGAAGAAACCTCCCTACAGAGAAAATGCAATTCTGCTTGCAGCAATGAGAGCCAAAGGGGTTTATTCCTTGCTTTCCTCCTCCCAGGCCTGGCCTCTGCACAGGCTGAGGAGTGGCAGCAGCACCCAGGCTCTGCAGGGCCACCCAGGCTCCCCAAGGGTCCCTGGGCAGGGAGGCAGGAGAGCTGCTCAGCCCTGCAGCCTGCTGCAGCAGCTGGGGTCTGCTGGGCTCTGGGGAAGGCAGGGGAGACAGCTGGGACAGTGGGGACACGTGGGGGCACGGCTGGGAGAGGCACAGAGGTGACTCTGTGGGTGCCCAAACAGCTCAGATTGTCTGGGAGCATCCCACGGGACAGGACAGACCCCTGAGCCACGGGAGCATCCCATGGGACAGCACTGATCACCCAGCCCTGTGATCATCCATCCCATGGGACAGCACTGACCCCTGAGCCATGGGATCATCCCTGTGATCATCCATCCCATGGGACAGCACTGACCACCCAGCCCTGGGAGCTTCCTTGGGATCATCCATCCCATGGGACAGAATTGTTCCTTCAGCCCTGGGAGCATCTCACAGGACAGCACAGCCCCCTCAGGCCTCTGCAGGACCCTCATTCCTCCTGCACCCGGCCCCAGTGTCCCAGCCCAGACCCTGCCCACTGTGTACCCCATGTTGTGATGGAAACATGACCAGAAACACCTCCCTGGGACAGGACTGGATCATAAACAGCCATCTGGGACAGGACTGGACCAGAAACACCTCCCTGGGACAGGACTGGACCAGAAACACCTCCCTGGGACAGGACTGGACCAGAAACACCTCCCTGGGACAGGGCTGGAGCAGCAGCACCTTCCTGGGACAGGGCTGGACCCAAAAACACCTTCCTGGACAGGGCTGGAGCAGCAGCACCTCCCTGGGACAAGGTCAGAGCACAGACTGTGACACAGCTGGTGACCAGCAGCAGCCAAGGTTATCAGGAACAGCTCAGTGAGCACAGCCAGTCCAGCACCAGCCCCAGCTCTCCACACCAGCAGCAGCCAGGGTTATCCTGCACAGTCAGTGAGCACAGCCAGTCCAGCACCAGCCCCAGCTCTCCACACCAGCAGCAGCCCCAGGCTCCAGCCTTGGTTTCACCTCGTTTGGAGCCATCTGGGCCAGCTCCTTCCCTCCACTGTGGCAGCCAGGAGCCCCTGCTGCCCTGGAGCCATTGTTCTGTGAGCTCAGCCCGTCCTCATCCTCCCAAGTGGGAGCTGGGAATGGAGACAATTCCAGGAAAAGGTTTTCAAACACACGGTGCCTAACTGACACACGCTCAGCTCTGATGTGTTCTGTGCCTGTTCTCATTAAATTTTATACACAGCAAACCCGAACAAAAAGCTTGTGCAGTGTTAGGGAACAATGATTCCTTTTTGCCAGTAAAGAGGAGATTTATGGGGAAAATCACTTAAATCTGACAGTCACTGACATCAGTTCTTAGTTCATGAAAAGTGAGTGGGACCTGATGGATCCTCTTCTTTTCATCAGAGAGCTGCTGTTTTTCTTGTCTTGGCTGAGAGTGGGAAGTGAATAATGAGCATGTTGCTGATTAAAAAAACCCTTACCTTCAACTTTAGCCAAAATTCTTTGCACTTATGACATGAATCATTAAAAAAATTCTGATTACACACCCCAAAACATTTCATTAAAGAACATTTTTTTCAAGCACCTTTTCTGGGGAAAAAAAACCCTCTAAGAAATGTTTTCTGTGAGTGCAGCAGCCACAGCTGAGTTTGAACAGGCACCGGGGGAGGAGGGAGCTGCACCCTGGCACCAAGCAGGGCCGGGCCTGCACACAGCACAGGGGTCAGAGGGCTGGGCAGGGCCCGCTGGTGTGTCACACTGTCACATGGTCACACTGTCACACTGTCACACTGTCACACTGTCACACTGTCACACTGTCACACTGCCACACTGCTGCAGGGCCCGCTGGTGTGTCACACTGTCACACTGTCACACTGTCACACTGTCACACGGTCACACTGTCACACTGTCACACTGTCACACTGACACACTGTCACACTGTCACACTGACACACTGACACACTGTCACACTGTCACACTGTCACACTGTCACACTGCCACACTGTCACACTGTCACACTGTCACACTGTCACACTGCCACACTGTCACACGGTCACACTGTCACACTGTCACACTGACACACTGTCACACTGTCACACTGTCACACTGTCACACGGTCACACTGTCACACTGTCACACTGCCACACTGCTGCAGGGCCTGCTGGTGTGTCACACTGTCACACTGTCACACTGCCACACTGTCACACTGTCACACTGACACACTGTCACACTGTCACACTGTCACATGGTCACACTGTCACACTGCCACACTGTCACACTGTCACACTGTCACACTGTCACACTGACACACTGCCACACTGTCACACTGACACACTGTCACACTGACACACTGCCACACTGTCACACTGCTGCAGGGCCCGCTGGTGTGTCACACTGTCACACTGACACACTGTCACACTGTCACACTGACACACTGTCACACTGTCACATTGTCACACTGTCACACTGACACACTGTCACATTGTCACACTGTCACACGGTCACACTGTCACACGGTCACACTGACACACTGTCACACTGACACACTGTCACACTGTCACACTGTCACATGGTCACACTGTCACACTGCCACACTGTCACACTGTCACACTGACACACTGTCACACTGACACACTGCCACACTGTCACACTGACACACTGTCACACTGACACACTGCCACACTGTCACACTGCTGCAGGGCCCGCTGGTGTGTCACACTGTCACACTGCCACACTGTCACACTGACACACTGACACACTGTCACACTGTCACACTGCCACACTGCTGCAGGGCCCGCTGGTGTGTCACACTGTCACACTGTCACACTGACACACTGTCACACTGTCACACTGTCACACTGTCACACTGCTGCAGGGCCCGCTGGTGTGTCACACTGTCACACTGTCACACTGTCACACTGCCACACTGTCACACTGCTGCAGCCTGCCCAAAGCAGGGCTGTGTGCAGGGCAGGGGACAGGGCAGGGGACAGGGCAGGGGACAGGGCTGAGCCAGGGGGGACAGGGCTGAGCCAAGGAAGAGCCTCCAACCACGCTTCTGCTGCAGGAATTCCCTCTAACCACCCTTCTGCTGCAGGAATTCCCTTTGACCACCCCTCTCCTCCAGGAACTGCCTCTATCTATTCCTTCTCCTGCAGGAATTCCTTCTGATGACCCTTCTCCTGGATAACCTGCCTCCAACCACCCTTCTGCTCCAGGAATTCCCTCCAACCACCCTTCTGCTTCAGGAATTCCCTCTGACCACCTTTCTCCTCCAGGAATTCCCTCTGACCACCCCTCTCCTCCAGGAATTCCCTCTGACCACCCTTCTCCTGCAGGAATTCCCTCCAATCCCTCTTCTCCTGCAGGAATTCCCTCTGACCACCCTTCTCCTGCAGGAATTCCCTCCAATCCCTCTTCTCCTGCAGGAATTCCCTCTGACCACCCCTCTCCTGCAGAGCAGAGCACCTGAGCCCTGCGTTCCCAGCCCCACCCAGGTGAGAGCACCGTGCAGTTTCCTGTCTCTGAGCTCTGTTGCTGCTCCCTCTGAGGCTCTGCTGAGAGCCCTGGCAGTGGCAGGGAGCAGCTCAGCCCGGAGCATCCTCTCCTCACAGGGATCAGCTCAGCCCGGAGCATCCTCTCCTCACAGGGAGCAGCTCAGCCCGGAGCATCCTCTCCTCACAGGGAGCAGCTCAGCCCGGAGCATCCTCTCCTCACAGGGATCAGCTCAGCCCGGAGCATCCTCTCCTCACAGGGAGCAGAGGCTCGGACCTGCTGCTCTGAGTGACCCCTCCAGCCTGTCCCAGTCAAAGGAAGGCCAGCTCCAGGCCCAGCAGGTGGAGGCTGGATGGGGAGACAAACACAAGCACGCTGCTTTCAGCACAGGGATTCCTCCCTGTTTATTTCTGGCTGGTTTCTCAGAGCATGGACAGGAAGGCAGCCAGGTCCAGCTGGAGCTGCTGGTGCTGCTGGGTTGGGCTTTCCCACAGCATTCCTAGGAATGTTTCTGTGCAGGGGGAGCTCCATTTCCTTCCTATTATAATGACAAAATGTGCCAGAGCAGTTGGATTTTTGTTAAATGATGTAGGGTATTCCCACATACATTGATTTGGTAGGAACTCAAAACAGAGTTGGATTTTTGTTAAATGATGTAGGGTATTCCTACACACATTGATTTAGTAGGAACTCAAAACAGAGTTGGATTTTTGTTAAATGATGCAGTGCATTCCTGCACACATTGATTTGGCAGGAACTCAAAACACTACCCCAGTTTTATGGATAAAAACCACCAAAAACTCCAGTTTGGAAAGGTTCACGGTGGAGCGTCCAAGCTGAGCACTCCAGATCTCTAAATGATCTAGCACATTCCTGCACACATTGATTTGGCAGGAACTCAAACCAGCAGCCCGGTTTTATGGGTGAATCTCCATTTTGGAAGGGTTGTGTGCAGGGTGGAGAACCCAAGCTGGGCACTGCAGGTTTCTCAGAGCCCCTGGAGTCTGAGCCCCACCTGGAGACCCAAAGCCAGCCCTGCTGATGGAGGAGGGAGCGGGAGGGAGGAAGGTGCCACTCGTGTCCAGCCCACCCTCCTCAATCCCCCCAGCTCCCAGCAGGGCACGCAGATCTCCTGCCCCTCTCCTGGCACCATTCTCCCTCCCATCACCTCGAGAGCAGAGCTCTCACCGCTCCAAGCGCCACCAGCAGCAAACCTTCAATTGGGATTTTCCTCCGGGTTTACTTGAGAAGCTTTTCAATAATTTTGTGCAGTATTTCAGCTGAACCAGGAGAGGGAATGTATAATTTATTTTGTTACTTGATAGAATTAGTTGTTCTTGGCTTGCTGTGCCGGTACAAACCGTGAATGCAATATTTTCTAGTGTCCTTTTTCCATGAGATTAGTAAATTTAATTTGAAATTCTGTATTCACAAGTAGTGCACTGGCTGAAGGCAAGCTGTAGAACAGATGACAAAGGTTATTACATTTTTTAAATTATATTTAAAATATGTTTAATAGCTGTGGAGAAAGGACTTTTATGAAAATGGAAATTGGCAGATTAAAGAATGGGTTTCACGAAGTTGTTTTAAAAACACGTGAAGTTAGTTTTCCTGTCAGCCCTTAAAGGGCCAAGGTCTGGTTCTGCAGACCAAAATCCTAATTTGGACTGGGATTTCACTGGACTGGCAATCTTATTCTATAAACTGATTCCAAACACAGATAAAAACACACAATGGTCACCAATGGTCAGCAATTCTCAAACACAGCTTTAGGTGTTCTTCCCTCTTGTCACCAACCTTAAAGCCTAAGTTGTATTCAAAGCATGGGAGATGTTCTTCTGACTCTGCTCAACCCCAAATTTAGGATTTTCAGAGCTGAATTCTGCCCTGGTCTGATGCAGTGATGTCAACAGGCAGAACCACCTCCACGCTGGGAGTTCACAGCCTGATCCCCGTCCTCAACCAGGGGGAGTTCTGTGCAGGTGTGAATGAGAGGGGGGCTGAGCTGGGGCTGCTGCAGAAAACAGAGCCCAGCCCCTGAAAGAACAGATGGGAGCTGAAGGTGATGTTTGCTGCTGAACTGGCACCAGTGCAGCTGAAAATGCAACAGCAGAGGGTGGGATTCAGGGGCACCGTGCTGGTTCTCACCTTGTTTACAAAGCAATTCACTCTTGCCCTTGGAGAATGAATGGAACAGGGAGTGAGTGCCCAGAGAAAGCCTCAGCTACCTGCACAGAGGACATGCAGTGACAGTGACACACACCTGGCACAGAGGACATGCAGTGACAGTGACACACACCTGGCACACAGGTGATGCAGTGACACACACCTGGCACACAGGTGATGCAGTGACAGTGACACACACCTGGCACACAGGTGATGCAGTGACAGTGACACACACCTGGCACACAGGGGATGCAGTGACACACACCGTGCCGTGCAGTGCAGTGCCCATCCCTGCCCCCCCTCAGGGCTCTGTCCTTCCTCCCTGTCACCCTTGGCCCCCCCAATTCCAGGTGTCACCGACCTGGAGCCCCCCAGAGAGGAGATGTGCAGTTTTAGGGCAGAGCAGATGGGTGCCCCGGCTGTTGGACACTGCTCTGCTTCTCCAAAGGCTCCCAGTGTTTAATTATGCAAATGACCCTAATGAGGGTGTGTTTTGCAGTGTCTGCTCTCCCTCCCAGCCCCTCGGATGACTCCTGAGGATGAAGTGAGCCCCTGAGATCCCTCTCCTGGCCTGGCATCCTCACAGAGCACCCCAGGACCACGTCCTCTCCTCCTGGGATGAGCAGTGGGAGTTGTGCAAAGTTTCAATCTAATCTCAAACAACTCCTTATCCTCCTCAAACTGAAAAGCTTTTCAATTTTAAGGGGGTGGAATCCAAAGGAAAGCACTGGTTCAGTCTGGAAAGCCACCCTAAATAGCTGAACCTAAAGAACAGTCACAAACATGAGCATCCCACGTAGTCTGTAACCTTATAAATTGTCTATTGGAATTTACATAAATTTCCATTTTCTTCGTCAACTTTATAGTACACGCTAAGCTTAAATTATAGTTTCTTTTTGAGCATTGTCTGAGCCAAATGCTGCTATCAATTGATTCACATAATTACCACTTTCCTCTCTAATTATTTGGGGGAGTAAGGTACAGCAGGAAGGGTACTTTTAAGTGATAATGCAAAACATTTCCTACTTGTCTGCACCTAATTCATAAAAAGGTCACAGGAAGGTTTTACAGGCGAACTCAATTAAGGATTAAAGCTCCCACAGGCAGTTCTGAGCAAACCCAGGGACATTTCCATGTTCAGGGCCCAGGAATTGTCTGCACCAGGCTGGGGAACCCGGCTGCAGGGGAGGGTGCTGGGCTCACAGGGACACAGCCAGGTCATTGTCCCTTCATTGGGACACAGCCAGGTCATTGTCCCTTCATTGGGACACAGCCAGGTCCTTGTCCCCTCCCAGGGACACAGCCAGGTCATTGTCCCTTCACTGGGACACAGCCAGGTCATTGTCCCTTCACTGGGACACAGCCAGGTCCCTGTCCCCTCCCAGGGACACAGCCAGGTCATTGTCCCCTCACAGGGACACAGCCAGGTCCCTGTCCCCTCACTGGGACACAGCCAGGTCCCTGTCCCCTCCCAGGGACACAGCCAGGTCCTTGTCCCCTCACTGGGACCCTCCCTGGGCACAGGGGGCTCTGGGGGCCATCACCCTAAAACCAAACATCAGTGCCACCCATGCCAAACCCAACACCCAGTGCCACCCATCCCAAACCCAAACATCAATGCCACTCATCCCAAACCCAGTGTCCAGTGCCACCAATCCCAAACACAAACACCCAATGCCACCCATCCCAACCCAGTGTCCAGTGCCACCCATCCCAACCCCAATGTCCAGTGCCACCCATCCCAAACCCAGTGTCCAGTGCCCCCCACTCCAGCCTGGCACCTCAGCTGCCATGGGCTGCTCCTCCTCCCTGCAAACACTTCCAGCAACATCAGAAGCAAACCTGCCCAAAGTTACAGCCAGCTGTGAGTTGTGCTGATGAAATAATTATTTTAAAATTAATTTGTTAAAGGCACAAATCCACGATCAATAAAGAAAATTTCAGCTAGCAGGAATGCAAGACAATGCTATCTGCTAATGCTGATTATTTTCCCATTTCAATAGGTAAGAAAAGCCTCAGACACCACCACAAAATCCCTGCCAAGAACGACTTTGAAGGAGGATCAGATCCACATAGCTTGAATTTCAAACTTCCAAAGGCCTGGCAAGAAGAGCCATAAAAAGAAGTAATTTTTATGTTTTACAATCCCAGGCAGATGTCAGGGGTTTAACAGCCCCAGAATCAAGGCAGCATTTCAGATGGTCCAGCCAAATGACCCAAATCAGCTGGCATCAAACTTGGACAGCGTGTGCAATGCTGCTGCACAATTAAACTCAAAGTGCTAAAAAGGTAAAAATACATTTAATGCTGATCAGCACCACCTTCGAGGTTAAACAGCCCTGATTGCATTTGATATTCTGTGTCTGGATGGAAAAAATCCTGGGGCACTGGCACGTCCTTCATTTTATTGTGAAATTGCTTTGGATGGGGATCTTTGCAAATGAGATCCCAAAACAAACAGGTTTGGAGTGGCTGTGAGTGAGGGAGAGGGAGGTGATGACCAAGGCTCCCCAGTGCCCCGGGCCTGGGGACATTTGGAGTTTCCAGTAGGAAATGGGCACTGCCAGAGCTCCCTGGGGGCAGGACAGCACCGAGGGGACACAGGCACCCCTGGGGACAGAGGGGACACAGCCAGCCCTGGGGACACAGCCACCCCTGGGGATAGAGGGGACACAGCCATCCCTGGGGGACACAGGCACCTCTGGGGACAGAGGGGACACAGCCACCCCTGGGGGACACAGGCACCTCTGGGGACAGAGGGGACACAGCCACCCCTGGGGGACACAGGCACCTCTGGGGACAGAGGGGACACAGCCACCCCTGGGGACACAGCCACCCCTGGGGGACACAGGCACCTCTGGGGACAGAGGGGACACAGCCACCCCTGGGGACACAGCCACCCCTGGGGACACAGCCACCCCTGGGGACAGAGGGGACATAACCCTGGGGATAGAGGGGACACAGGCACCCCTGGGGACAGAGGGGACACAGCCATCCCTGGGGACAGAGGGGACACAGCCACCCCTGGGAAATGGGGACACAGCCATCCCTGGGGGACACAGCCACCCCTGGGGGACACAGCCACCCCTGGGGACAGAGGGGACACAGCCACCCCTGGGGGACACAGGCACCCCTGGCCCTGCTGTTGCAGCAGCCTGTATTTAGGATTGTTCCTGGAGGTTTCCCTGGCCAACATGTCTGATTCCCATGTCTGGTTTGTTTTTGCAGGAAAAGCAGAGGCAGCTGAGGGTGGGCACAGAGGAGATGTACTGCAGCCAGAGATAATGCTTGTCTGCCTGGATCCCCTTCAAAAGCTGAAGCTGAATTAAAAAGAAAAAGCAACTCCACAAACTCGGATTTGAATTCACATTTATTCATCTCATTTTTTAATATGAATATTTTTCTCTGGTGTATTACAAAAAGCCTCCTTACACATATCTTATTTCACAGTCCCTTAAAATTCCTGTGCATCCTGAACAGAAGTTCTGGCTTGCTTTAATCCTTCAAAATAAACCAGAATTGAAGATGGTCTGCAGTGCTTAGCCAAGTCTGCTGAAGGGATACCAGGAGCCTGTGTGGGCCCCTGTGAGAGCAGCAGCTCAGCAGGGGCAGAGGTTGGCTGTGCTGGGCTCCTCAGGGGTGGCTCTGGAGCCAGGCAGTGAGGACATCCATCCATCCAGGGTTGTGTATTTCCTTCACTCTGTCTACTGACAAAGGGGGTTTTAGTCAAGGATCCAGGTTGTCTTAGCTCTGACAAGTTATTCCATCAGTCCCTGTTTGCTGACTCCAGTAAAGCCAGCAAAGGCAGAATTCTGACAAACGTGGCCACAACACGCCCAGGCCTGAGAGGCCTGAGAAGGCCTGAGAAGGGCTGAGAAGGGCTGAGAAGGGCTGAGAAGGGCTGGTGTGCCAGGTGAGCCCAGAGCTCACCTTTGCCAGAGCAGGCTGGTACTGAGGGCTGCAGGTGAACCAGGGCTGCAGGTAAACCAGCACTGATATTTACTGAGCACTGCAGGTAAACCAGCACTGATATTTACTGAGCACTGCAGGTAAACCAGCACTGATATTTACTGAGCACTGCAGGTGAACCAGGGCTGCTGGTACTGAGAACTGCAGGTCACAGGGCTGGAGAGCTCCCAGACTGGACAGGCTGCCTGCTCTGGCTGCTGCTGGCTCAGTGAGGTCAAACACAGCAAACACCCTGATATCCCCAGGACAAACCCCCTGATATTCCCTGGGAGAAACCCCCTGATACCCCCCAGGACATGGGGAGGTCAAACACAGCAAACCCCCTGATATCCCCAGGACAGACCCCCTGATGTCCCCAGGACAGACCCCTGATGTCCCCAGGACAAACCCCTGATGCCCCCCAGGACAGACCCCCTGATGTCCCCAGGACAGACCCCTGATGTCCCCCAGGACAGACCCCCCGATGTCCCCAGGACAGACCCCTGATGTCCCCAGGACAAACCCCTGATGTCCCCAGGACAGACCCCCTGATGTCCCCAGGACAGACCCCTGATGTCCCCAGGACAAATCCCCTGATATCCCCCAGGACAAACCCCTGATGTCCCCAGGACAAACCCCTGATGTCCCCAGGACAGACCCCCTGATGTCCCCAGGACAGATCCCTGATATCCCCCAGGACAGACCCCCTGATGTCCCCAGGACAAACCCCCTGATACCCCCAGGACAAATCCCCTGATATCCCCAGGACAAACCCCCCGATGTCCCCAGGACAGACCCTCTGATGTCCCCAGGACCCCCGGGCTGCTGTTCCTGACCCCCCTGCCTCTCGCCCTGCATTCCCCAGCAGGAGCAGGAGGTGGGTGCAGTCTGGCCTGGTCTGTGCAGTGTCCCCAGGTGATAAATTATTGCTGAGCCATTCCTGACTCCCCAGGCAGCAGAGGGTGGGTGCAGACACTGTGTCCCTGCTCGTGACGCAGTTTGTTCCACCCTGGACTCTTTGTGTGCATTTCCCACCCCAACAGGTGTCAGTTCCTCATTTCACCACAGCCCAGCTGGGAACACCAGAAGCCTGCAGTAAATTCTCACTGTGGCCTGGTTCCAGCCCCTCTCCTCTGACCCATGCCCAGCCTGGTGTCCTGCAGGGCTCGGCTGTCCTGACGCCCCCTCCTGCCATCCCTCTGGTTCAGGGGACAGCAGCTGCCACAGCCTCCCCACGGCTCTGCCATCTGCTCAGAAAGGTTTGGTCTGCAAACAGGGGAACAGCACTCCCTGCCTTCGTTTCATGTCGCACAAAATAAATCAGCTTCTTTCAAAGCCTAAATAATGGCTTTGAGTTTAGGTCTGATACAGATGCCAGGCTGGCCAGCTCTCATGGAGAGTGGCTCTACCCCACCACAGAGACATTTCACCTCTGAGGTCCCCTGAGCACATCTCACAGCAGTGGGGACAGGATGGGACCCTGGTGCCGTGCCCAGGATGGGGTGGGCACCCTGTGCTTGTCCTTGCTCACACAGAGCCCTGCATGGATGTGTCCACACACAGCACTCACCCCAGCCTCGTGTGAGAGCAGTCCCTGAGAGAGGGGCACTCAGACCATGCAACCCACAGCAAGGGAATTTAGCTCCTGTGATGAGAATGACAAACTGGGCACAGCAGGCACAGCAGCTTCACCGCAACCAAGGCACACCTGGGGTGGCAGCCCCAGAACACAGCCCCAGGTTCAGCATCTTCACTGCAACCCAGGCACACCTGTGGGGTGGCAGCCCCAGAACACAGCCCCAGGCACACCTGTGGGATGGCAGCCCCAGAACACAGCCCCAGGCACACCTGTGGGGTGGCAGCCCCAGAACACAGCCCCAGGCACACCTGTGGGGTGGCAGCCCCAAGCAGAGCCCCAGGCACACCTGTGGGATGGCAGCCCCAAACACAGCCCCAGGTTCAGCAGCTTCACTGCAACCCAGGCACACCTGTGGGGTGGCAGCCCCAGAACACAGCCCAGCACACCTGTAGATGCACCCCCAGAACACAGCCCCAGAGCACAGCCCCAGCACACCTGTGGATGGCAGCCCCAGAGCAGAGCCCCCAGAGCAGAGCCCCAGGCACAACCTGTGGGGTGGCAGCCCCAAAGCAGGCCCCCCAGAACACAGCCCCAGGCACACCTGTGGGGTGGCAGACCCAGAGCATAGCCCCAGTGCTCACCTGTGGGTGGCAGCCCCAGAACACAGCCCCGGCACACCTGTGGGGTGGCAGCACCCAAGCACAGCCCAGACACAGCCCCACGGCACACCTGTGGGGTGGCAGCCCAAGCAGAGCCCCCAGAGCGAGCCCCAGGCACACCTGTGGGGTGACAGCCCAAACACAGCCCCACACACACCTGTGGGGTGCCAGCCCCAAACACAGCCCAGGCACAGCAGCCCCACACCCAGGGGTGCTCCTGGGACCCAGCCAGCAGCCTGGGCCCAGCACAGCAGGAGCCTGCTCACTGCAGGGACAGGGAGCACAGCACACCCCAGGACTTGGTAGGAAGGGCTCACGGGATCCACCCCAGCCACATCCCAAACAGAACGAGGCACTTGAAATTTCAGCTCTATTTCAGACACCACAGGGTATCAGATCAGGGAATAGCAAAACTTAGTTTCAAATTTTTCCAAACAAAGTCAAAATTTCCCAGCTGCAGAAGCTGGCTGTGGTTCTCTTCCTTCCCATCAGTTCATGGCTACAGCAGGCATTGTGCTGCTGTTGTGTTTTCCCCTCTGGGACCAGAGCTGCAGCAGCAGCTCCACTGCTGGGTTCCTCCACGCACACCCCACCAGCTCTGGCTGGAGATGAAGTTCCACAGACCCACAGTACACCCCAAACCCCAGGAGGGGCAGTGTGGAAATTCAGAGCAGCACCAGCAGGATGCTGCCGGGCTCGTTGCAGCTCCTTCCCAAGCCCAGAGAGTCACAGTTTCAATAATCCACACCCCACACAGCTCCAGTGCCATATTAATCTCATCAATCACCTTCCACAGCCCGGTTCCTGCATGCATGGGAGCATTTGTTACCATCCCACCTTGTGGCCTGCCCATTATTGCTGTCACCCCCAGCCTGGGCTCTCTCCTCCCAGCTCTGCTGGGAGCGCTCAGCTCAGCCATATTAAATATTAAATAGAAATATTAGAGCAGAGAGCCACGGTGGTTCCAGGGCTCTGGGAAGCCACATCAGCAGTGAGGCAGCACCAGAGCTGTTTTCTCAGCCTGAGCCCTGCCAAGCTCCATCCTGGCTCTTGTGGAGAAGCCTTTAGGAGTGAGTCAGCTTTTCCTGCTAATTACGGGGAGGTTTTGTGTTCCAGTAAGCACAGCCATCTCTGCAGAAGCACACGAGCTTTAGAGCAGCAGGACATTGGGGAATGGTCATTGCTCCACCAAGCCACAGGGCCTGCTGGGGCCATCCCAGTGCTGCCCTTACAGAGCCCTCTGGAAGCTGCAGCTGTGCTGTAGCTCCTGCAGAGAGCTCAAACACACCCCATGTGCCCAGGACAGGCAGCAGCAAGGAGAAACACAGTGAGAACCTTCAGGGTGCACTTAGAACATCCCCACAGTCTCCAAATCTCATTTTGAAGGTGAAGGGGAAATCCCCTAATTCCCTTTGAGCTGAGGCCATGCACCCACCCGAGTCCCACTGCATGGCCATGCAGAGGCCCCACAGCTCCCAGTGCCAGCAGCTCCTCCAGCACCTTCACAGCCTCCTGCAGGAAACTGTGACCCTCAGCTGGGCCCCCTGGCTGTTCCACCAGCCCTGCCCTCGGAGAAGCCCCTTGCCCTGCCTGGGGTGCAGCTGTGATATTTTATGGAAATCCTTTCCTTAGGATTGTTCCTCCTGAGGAGCTGAGAGGCCTCAGGAACAAAATGCAAACATTGATTATCTGCTGCTGTGGGATGCAACTGGTGCATCTGGGATTGGCCCGTGTTGATTGTTTTAATTAATGGCCAATCACAGTCAGCTGGCTCGGACATCTATGTCCCAGTCACAAACCTTTGTTATCATTCCTTCTTTTCTATTCTTAGCCAGCCTTCTGATGAAATCCTGTCTTGTATTCTTTTAGTACAGTTTTAATGTAATATATATCATAAAATAATCAATCAGCCTCTGGAACATGGAGTCAGATCCTCATCTCCTCCCCTCCTCCTCAGACCCCGGTGGGCACAGTCACCCCTGGAGCTCCTGCCCTGCCATGGCCACCATGGCACTGTCACCTCCCTGCCCAGAGCCCGGGGTGGTGTTGGCAGGTCCAGGGCTGGTTCCAGCACTCTGCTCCCAGTCTGTGTGCTCACAGCACAGGAAGCTCTCACTTGGAGAACGTGTGCTGGGCCTGGAGGCTTTGCCTCTCTGCTGCAGACAATGAGGCAGTGTTCTGTCCCTGTGCTGCATTTTAACTGCATTGTAGTTCAGTTTTTATAAAGCACTATTAAACACAGAGCTGCATTGCTTATTGCTGAGATGTTAGCGAGTGCTTCCTCTGGTCCTTTCTGCAAAGGGAACTTTTGCAATGTTCCAGATTTCCATGGTTCTGTCCAGCTGGGAGAGGCAGTGCTGCTGTGGAGGGTGCTCCTGTGGCTGCTGCCTCATTCCCATTCTCCTCCAGCTGTGCTGTTCATGAAGGTGCAGATATGACATTATTTCACAGAAATTCACTGGGTAACTCAACAGCCCCCGAGCGTTGCCAATAAAGGCGTGGATTTGACTTTCAAAACCAGTTCCAGATGTACTGTGTTCCTGTACAGCCTATCTTCCTTTTTCATATTGATGTCTTTCCTTTTGCATTTCCTGTTTGAATTATTGCTGTGCCTGAGACATGATTTACATTTAGTATAGCTCAGAACAACAAAATGTAATGTTATGTTATACAAAGCTAATCCTTCCTCATACAAACCTAATTCCAAGGAGTGGTGTGTGCTGGCTGATCCAACATGATCTAGGGAGGCAGGCTGTGAGATTTAAACAAGTCCCAGGCAGGAATTTGTTACAGGTGACAGTCCCTGAGCTGTTAGACACAGACTTGAAACACTCCTAATGACAGCATTATGATCATGAAATGATGTTTAAGGAGTAGCTGACATTGTGCTGCTGTGCTTTATGTTCCCTGCAATATCAGGGCTTTAATCACAGGGAAAACTGGAAAGAATTTCGACTTTCACCTGTTGCTCGTGCTGCCACGTGCTGAAAGAAGAGCTGCAGGAGGAGATGATATTGCATAAATACACTGGGAAAAGACAGAATCACAGAATGGGTAAACAGGATCGTACTGCCATGCTCTGCTGAGGATTGCCCTCATCTGAGAGACAGGGGAGGGGTGCTCAGCACTGCAGAACATTCTAGAGACAGGGGAAGGGTGCTCAGCACTGCAGAACCTTCTAGAGACAGGGAAGGGTGCTCAGCACAGCACTGCAGAACCTTCTAGAGACAGGGGAGGGGTGCTCAGCACTGCAGAACCTTATAGAGACAGGGGAAGGGTGCTCAGCACAGCAGCATCTCCTGAGAGACAGGGGAAGGGTGCTCAGCACAGCAGAACATTCTAGAGACAGGGGAAGGGTGCTCAGCACTGCAGCACCTTCTGAGACAGGGGAAGGGTGCTCAGCACTGCAGCACTCCTGAGACAAGGGAAGGGTGCTCAGCAGGGCAGCACTCCTGAGACAGGGGAAGGGTGCTCAGCACTGCAGAACCTTCTAGAGACAGGGGAGGGGTGCTCAGCACTGCAGCACCTGAGACAAGGGAAGGGTGCTCAGCAGGGCAGCACCTCCTGAGAGACAGGGGAAGGGTGCTCAGCACAGCACTGCAGAACCTTCTAGAGACAGGGGAAGGGTGCTCAGCACTGCAGCACCTGAGACAGGGGAAGGGTGCTCAGCACTGCAGAACCTTCTAGAGACAGGGGAAGGGTGCTCAGCACAGCAGAACATTCTAGAGACAGGGGAAGGGTGCTCAGCACAGCACTGCAGCACTCCTGAGACAGGGGAAGGGTGCTCAGCACGGCAGAACCTTCTAGAGACAGGGGAAGGGTGCTCAGCACTGCAGCACCTTCCTTTCATGTGTTGTGCAAGGAGAGCAGTGCCCACCCAGGGCCCTTGAGGCTCCCTCTGTAGCCCTGGTCACAGGCATCCCTCAGGCCACTCTGGGATGCTGGAGGGCAGTTTCTGCCTCCAGCCTTGCAGGTGCTGCCCCACAGCCTCCTCTGATGGGGTTCTATGGTTTTGAGCTAAACAAGAATTTGGTCTTCTTGCAGGAAGGCTGAAAAACGAGTACAAGGGAAATTTCTGCCAGGTTTCCCTTACCAAGACCATCTTCTTCCTCCCTCAGCCACATAGCTGGGAGTGCGGAGTGGAGGGAACTTGCCTTTACTTACAGAAAGAGCCAGTTCCCCATTCTGGTGAGTTTCTCAGCATTAAATTAACCTTACACACCAGACCATCCTGTGCTCTTGCTGCCCTGCCACCCCACGTGTGTGGGGGAGCGAGGAGGGGGTGTCCTGCACCCCAGCTACAGCCCTGTGAGCCCTGTGCCCTCACAATCTCACCCAGGAGCTGGCATGGGCAGAGCTTTGCCATCCTGAATCCGAAATTGCAGTGTGGGGATGACAAAGCACGGAGAGCACAGAGCCAGGCCGTGCCTCGCCTGCCCTGTTCAGATGGAGGGAAGGAAAGTCCATCCTTCAGCTCCCAAACACTCTGTGGCAGGGGAGAACATCTCCTCTCTCCCTGACTCCTCTGGACTCCTTCCCCCTCGCTGGCTGCAGGCTGTGCTGTCCCTGGCAGGAGCAGCTCTGCTGGGCACACAGGCTGGGAACGACCTTGGGATGCTTGAGAGCATCCAGAGGGGGCTGGAGAGGGGCTGGGGACACAAACCCTGCCAGGAACGTTTGAGGGAGCTGGGGGTGCTCAGCCTGGAGAAGAGGAGGCTCGGGGGTGCCCTTATTGCTCTCTTAGGGGTGCCCTCATTGCTCTGTACAGCTCCCTGTGCCCTTATTGCTCCCTACAGCTCCCTGTGCCCTCATTGCTCTCTACAGCTCCCTGTGCCCTCATTGCTCTCTACAGCTCCCTGTGCCCTTATTGCTCTCTTAGGGGTGCCCTCATTGCTCCCTACAGCTCCCTGTGCCCTTATTGCTCTCTTAGGGGTGCCCTTATTGCTCCCTACAGCTCCCTGTGCCCTCATTGCTCCCTACAGCTCCCTGTGCCCTCATTGCTCCCTACAGCTCCCTCTGCCCTCATTGCTCTCTTAGGGGTGCCCTCATTGCTCTCTTAGGGGTGCCCTCATTGCTCCCTACAGCTCCCTGTGCCCTCATTGCTCTGTACAGCTCCCTGTGCCCTCATTGCTCCCTACAGCTCCCTGAGGGGAGGCTGCAGACAGGTGGGGTTGGTCTCTGACAGAACCAGAGCACACAGTCTCAGCTATGTCAGGGAAGGTACAGGTTGGATATCAGGAAGAAATTTTTCACCAAAAGAATAATAAAGCACTGGAATGCTCTTCCCAGGGAGGTGGTGGAATGAATCACCATCTCTGGATGTGTTTAAAAACAGACTGGACATGGCACTTGGGGCTATGGTCTGGTTGAGGTGTCAGGGCACAGGGTGGACTCGATGGTCTGAGAGGTCTCCTCCAACCTCATCATTCTGGGTGGGCAGCAGCTCCAGGGGCTGTGCCTGTCACCAAGTGCTGCTCTCAGTGAGGACAGGAGGCTGGTGCTCACTGGGAGTGGTGCCCGTGGGCAGGGTCAGGGCCTGTGCCTGTCACACAGGTGTGCTGCTGGTGGCACTGCCCACCTGCCCTGCAGAGCCTGGGCCAGGGCTTCACACAAACAGGGAATTTCATTGTTGTTGAGCTTTGGGGTCAGAGCCTGGGGCTGTCACACCCGGGTGTGCTGCTGGTGGCATTGCCCACCTGCTCTGGAGAGCCGTGATCAGGAGGGCAGGGCCAGTGCTTCACACAAACATGGAATCACCTTTGTTCTGCTTCACAGAAACATGGAATCTCACTGTTCTGCTTCACAGAAACATGGAATCACCGTTGTTCTGCTTCACAGAAACATGGAATCTCACTGTTCTGCTTCACAGAAACATGGAATCACCTTTGTTCTGCTTCACAGAAACATGGAATCACCTTTGTTCTGCTTCACAGAAACAGGGAATCACCTTTGTTCTGGTTCACACAAACATGGCATCACCTTTGTTCTGCTTCACAGAAACATGGAATCACCTTTGTTCTGCTTCACAGAAACATGGAATCTCACTGTTGTTCTGCTTCACACAAACATGGAATCTCACTGTTCTGCTTCACACAAACATGGAATCTCATTGCTGTTAAGGCTGGAGAGCCCTCTGAGATCATAGACTCCAACCACCAGCCCATGTTCTCTGTTAAATCACATTCTCAAGTGCCACATCCACAGGTTTTTGAACACTTCCATTGATAGTGACTGCCCCACTGCCCTGGGCATCCTGTGCCACTGCTTTCCTACCTTTCCCATGCATAAATATTTCTGAATATGTGGCCTAAACCTCTGCTGGTGCAGCTTGCAGCTGTTACTAGGATGCAGTCTCTCTCAGGAGGGGTTCACACTCTGAAATGTTTCTGCCCTCTGGGACACTGGGCACCTCTCCAGGTGGAGTGAGTGCTTTGTGAGAGATTGTTTTGAAACAATTATGCTTGGCTGGGAAGGTATTGCAAAAGAAAGGGAACAGCTTCATGCCTGAGGGCACTTTCGGCAATGCATGAAATAAAAATATATTTAAAATCACGAGGAAGCAAACGACAGTGCAGTCCCATACAGAGGCAGGCACAAGTGTTCCTGTGAGCAGAATGAACAGGAATGCCAGTGGTAGCTCAGGGACACAAAATGGGCAGCACAAATGCAGGGCAGCATGGGTGCAGAGGAGCACAGGTACAGGGCAGCACATCCCCTCAGCTGCTGAAGGTAAGGCCAAATCCAGCAGAAATCCGTGTTCCTCTCCAAACAAGCCTTTTCTCCCCAAGGAGCCTTTGGCCCTAAGCCCCCAACAGCTGCAGCTCTTCTGCTGTGCCGAGGAGCAGCCAGACCTTCATCACTGAGAGTGCTGCAGCCAGAGCTCCATCACCTGAGAGTGCTGCAGCCAGAGCTCCATCACTGTGAGTGCTGCAGCCAGAGCTCCATCAATCACCTGAGTGCTGCAGCCAGAGCCCCATCACCTGAGTGCTGCAGCCAGAGCTCCATCACTGTGAGTGCTGCAGCCAGAGCTCCATCAATCACCTGAGTGCTGCAGCCAGAGCCCCATCACCTGAGTGCTGCAGCCAGAGCTCCATCAATCACCTGAGAGTGCTGCAGCCAGAGCTCCATCACTGTGAGTGCTGCAGCCAGAGCTCCATCAATCACCTGAGTGCTGCAGCATCAGCATTCCAGGGCAGGCCAGGTGGGCTCAGCTGAGGACAGGGAAGCTTCCAAAGGGAGACAAACTGTGATGCAAGGGGAAGGTTCTGGTGAACTCCAGAAGCTGGGTGCCTGTCCAGTGCCCAGGCGTGCTGACATCCCAGCTCCTTTACCCAACCCCTGAAGTCCATCCACCACCAACCCTGAAACATTAAAGGATAGTAACAAGTGACCTGAAAACCCTTTGAACCATGGCAAAAGCACCTTCAGGGTGTGTCTGGTGGCTGTGCTCAGCTTGTGCTGTTGTGTGGTGCCTGTGCTCTGTGGCCTCCCCAGGCAGGAGTCTCCCCTCACTGACCTCCCCTCACCAGCCTGGAGCTGCAGCCTCGGCTTTGCACCCTGTCCGTGGGCATTTGCTGTGGGCATCCATGGCTCAGAGCACCTGGGGCCAGCTGCAGCCCGTGCTGCTGAGGCTGGGACACTGCTGTGGCAAGCAAACACTGATAAATAAGCAGCGAAATCCCAATTTTTTAAAATCAAATACATTTTTTTGCTTGTGCAGCTAATAGAATGTTGTGGCGAAATCATACATATTAGAAATATTTAAGAGAATATATTTTTGTTTATGTTAAAAGACTTCTGTCCATTGAAAAAGCACTTAAAAGAAATATTTTAATTGGAGCTTTAAAATATAAGATGTTTTCAATGAAAGGTCAGGCCTCCAGAGCAGAGCAAACAGCTCAGGAGGGTTAATTAGCAACAAAAGACTAAACAAAAGGAGTTTGGAAGACTCTCTGAAGGAGACAAAGCTCTAAGGATACATTAAAGGCCTTTGAAAAGCAGGATGGGCTTTTTCCACAGCAAAATCTTTGATACACGGAGATGAAGCTCCAGCCCCTGCTGCAGAGCACCTTGTTTTGTGTAAATGTGGGGCTGTGCTCATTAACCACTTACTTGGTTGTGGTTTTCAGCAGGTGCCGTGCAGAGGCCCCTCAGCTGCATGGCCTGGCAAGGTGTGCCCTGTGTGCCAGCCCACCCCGGCTGGAGAGCAGAGCTGCTGTGGGACGGGGTGCCCGTGGTGGGCGTGGGGCTGGGTGGGGGGATGTGGTACCTGTGGGGAGATGTGGTACCCATGGTGGGATGTGGTACCCATGGTGGGATGTGGTACCCATGGGGGGATTTGGTACCCAATGGGGGATGTGGTACCCTTGGGGGGATGTGGTACCCATGGTGGGATGTGGTACCTTTGGTGGGACATGGGGCTGTGCTCACAGGGGTCCCAGGATGAGGGAAGAGATGAGGATCTGACTCCATATTTCAGAAGGCTAATTTATTATTTTATGATATTTATATTAAAACTATACTAAAAGAATAGAAGAAAGGATTTCATCAGAAGGCTTGAAAGGAAAGGAAAAGGAATGATAATAAAATCTTGTGACTGACCAGAGAGTCTGAGCCAGCTGACTGTGATTGGCCATTAATTACAAACATCCAACATGGGCCAATCCCAGATGCACCTGTTGCATCCCACAGCAGCAGATAATCAATGTTTACATTTTGTTCCTGAGGCCTCTCAGCTTCTCAGGAGGAAAAATCCTAAGGAAAGGATTTTTCAGTAGGACATGGTGGGATGTGGTACCAGGTGGTGGGACATGGGGGGATGCGGTGCCCGTGGTGGCTGTGGCCTTGCAGAGTGGCAGCAGGGGCACGAGGAGCCGGTCCCAGGCTGGCAGCACAGAGCACGGCCCGAGCCATGGGCTCCCTGCCCCAGGAGGAAGAGGAGGCAATCCTGGAGGCGGGCAGGCTGCAGAGCACGGGCTGTGTGTGCCAGAGGCTCTGTCCCCAGCCGGGCCAAGCCTTCATCAGAGCCCATCAGAGCCCGTCCAGGCTGTCCCTGCAGGCTGTGTGTGTGCTGTAGGGACATGACTGCAGACCGGAGCTGCCTGGGATGCCGGCCCTCTGCCGGAATCAGGGCTGGCCCACGGGATGTTCTGTCCGTGCCGTGTCACCGATGCCGGCATGCGGGGAGCGCTGTCCCGCGGGTCCGTGAGAACAGGACCGGGTCTGCAGAGCATCCGAGGGGGACAGGGTGGGACACCCCCTTCCAGCAGGACAAACCTGCCACACACACACCCAGCGCTCCACATCCTCTCACAGCGTCCATCCAATTAACCTTTCCTGGCCCAGGAGCGAGGACATCTCCTTGATGGCTCTGCCCGTCCTGCCGCCGCTGGCTGCGGCTCAGAAACTCGGCAGAAATCGGCCGCTATTAAAACATCCTTTAGCACTTGAAATGGATTCCAGTGGTGCATGGCTGAGGCAGGAGAGAATTCAGCATTTGTTACTTACTGACAGAATACAGAATTAGAATTTATAGTGCAAGCCCTAATGTCAGAAAGCCTGATGCAGCAGCAATTTTTTGAATTTCGGTGTGGTTTTGCAGCCTCACATCGGCTGCTCCTTCAGCGGGGTGCGGGAATGCTGCACGAGCCCGTGGTACCCTCACACCACGGGGTTCACCCGAGTGCAGACCGAGCAGCAGTTTGAGATGGGTGGGTGATGAGCGTTCCGTCCCCACCAGCATTCACTGCTGGCATCCTTCGGAGAAGAACGATGTTGGTGTTATTTGGTCTTTAATGAGTGCTCAGGCTTTTCCAGCCTGAACAAGCATCTCCAGCTCCCACAGCTCCCTGCTGGGCACTGAAAGGTCCAACACCAATCTTATCAGGGCAGATAATTAGTGGGGATACCCCCAAGTGCTGATGCATTTATGGGTTTTCCTGCCCTTCATGCTGGTGTCTGTCTCCCAGCCCCACACCATGGATGCTGTGGATGCTGTTTCCTGCCCTCCTGGAAAAACGGTGTGTGGGGAATGTAATCCTCAGCCAGCAGGTTGAGAACAAAGGCAGAGCCTCAGAGAGCAGAATTATCTTAATGGCTCCAGAGCCCACAGTAGCTGCTGGAAAATCAGGAGTCCCTTTCTTCCCTCCCTTGAAGAGAGGACTCTGCTGGATTATCAGAAGAATGTTCAAAACAAACCTGGATAACGGGATGTGGAGGAGGAGGAGGAGTGTGGAATGAGCAGTGGAAGCCCATCAGATACTGAGGGCAGCAGCGCTGGAGATAAACGGGGAAGCACCTACTGAGGTGTGTGCCACGATTTCCTCCCTGAGAACAGGCCGGGCCCATTTATCTGCTAAAGCAATTCCCAGCACATTGCCACAGCCACTGTCAGACCAGAGGAAATAATTGCAGGAGATAATTCCTCACCTCGAGGAGAAAGCAGTGCCCGGGCCAAAACCCCTTTGGTGGCATGGGATGATGGGATGGGATGGGATGGGATGGGATGGGATGGGATGGGATGGGATGGGATGGGATGGGATGGGATGGGATGGGATGGGATGGGATGGGCACAGCACAGGGGCCTGGCACAGCCACCACAGGCAGCCCTCAGCTCAGGGGCAGAGCCACCTGACAGCCACCATCGCCTCAGCTGTGCTGCCTTCCTCCCTTCCTCCTCATCATCCCCACAGGTGAGGCTGTGAGGGTCTGTGCGGTGAGGAGAAAGGTGCTGGTATCAATATTCATGTTCTGGTTTAATTTTAAACTCCAGGAAGGCTACAGAAAGTGTTGGTAATGTGATTCAGGGTAGGAAATGGGTATGAGTAGGAACACATGCTCCCTTGGGACTTTTCTAATCTCCTCAAGCAAATAAACAGATGAACTCCACATGCAGGAAAAAAAAAAAAAAAAACTGGATTAAAAATAAAACTCTTGAGGTGTAGCTGGAGAGACTGCACTGGGGCAGGCAAAATACTCTGCAGGGGTGATACAGGGACTGTTCCCTTGGGAAGGGAAACCCCATCCCTGGCAGTGTCCAAGGCCAGGTGGAACCAGGCTCAGTGGGAGGTGTCTCTGCCCTGGCAGGGCTTTGAGAAGGGTGGGCTTCAAAATACCTCCAAGGCCAAACCATATGGGATCCCATGGAGTCAGAGGCAGTGCAAGGTCTCCCTGGTCCCACCTGTGGGCAGGTGCTGTGAGCCACCCCTCTGCCAGGTGCCCCAGGAATCTCTATTCTCCTGGTTCCATCACCGTGCCTGGGCTGGCCTGGTACCTCCAGCCCTGTCCCTGTCCCTGTCCCTGTCCCTGTCCCAGCACCTCCAGCCCTGTCCTGTCCCTGTCCCATCCCTGTCCCTGTCCCTGTCCCTGTCCCAGCCCTGTCCCATCCCTGTCCTTGTCCCTGTCCCTGTCCCATCCCTGTCCTGTCCCTGTCCCATCCCAGCCCTGTCCCTGTCCCAGCCCTGTCCTGTCCCAGTCCCAGCACCCCAGGGTTCCCCAGCACAGCCCTGGCTCCAGCAAGGCCTGGGGCACAGGGCAGGTGCTGAGCATGGCTGGCAGGGGCAGTCCTGGCAGCTGCCATGGAATGGAGCATTCCCTGCTGGGCAGAGCAGGGGGAGCTCACCCTGGTCCCACACTGCTGCTGCTGCTGGGATCAGAATGGCCAGCACTGCCACGGCCCAGCCTGGGCCACTGCCACAGCCCCGTGTCACAGAGAGCCCTGGCAGCCCTGGGCTCCCTCCCCGTGTCACAGAGAGCCCTGGCACCCCTGGGCTCCCTCCCCATGTCCCAGGTGACTCTGGCACCCCTAGGGTCCCTCCCCGTGTCACAGACAGCTCTGGCAGCCCTGGGGTCCCTCCCCGTGTCACAGACAGCTCTGGCAGCCCTGGGCTCCCTCCCCGTGTCACAGACAGCTCTGGCAGCCCTGGGGTCCCCAATGGGGCTCAGACGTGCCCAGGCCGTGAGCTGCTCCATCAGTGTGACACGGGTGACATGGGCATGGCATGGCACAGGAGGGACATGGCAGCAGTGGAAGGCAGCCAGCCCTCCCTCTCCTCTCCTCTCCTCTCCTCTCCTCTCCTCTCCTCTCCTCTCCTCTCCTCTCCTCTCTCCTCTCCTCTCCTCTCCTCTCCTCTCCTCTCCTCTCCTCTCCTCTCCTCTCACAGTTGCTTGTTGTGGCAGTGGTGACTCAGATGTGTCCAAACCTGTCCTTTGCCTTCACATTCCTCGTCATTCATTAGCCGTGGCTGCAGATTTGCCTTTGGAGTCCTCTGCTCTCCTTTTATTCCTCATATTTAATGAGGCGCGAAGCATCGTGCAATAAAGGCTCATCAAAGCTGTCATTTCTCTGTGTTGGACTGTCTTTGTTATATATTAGCAATAAATGTCCTCAAGCTTCCTGTGTATGGAGACATTTCTCCTCATTATTTCATGCTGTTTTCTCCAGAAATTCATTCACATTCTTTTTTCCCATTCTTCCTTCTCTGGTTCCTGACCAGGAGAGGGGCTGAGGGAGCTCTGCAGCATCCTGAGGGTCACCCCCAGCTCCTGCAGCCCTGAGTGCAGGGCAGGGAGCTGTGACCTTCCTGTGCTTGTGCAGCCCTTACAGCAGGACAAACGGACAGGGCAGGCTGGGCAGGCTGGGCTGGCTGGGCAGGCTGGGCTGGCTGGGCAGGCTGGGCAGGCTGGGCTGGGCTGGCAGGGCAGGCTGGGCTGGCTGGGCTGGCTGGGCTGGCTGGGCTGGCTGGGCAGGCTGGGCTGGGCTGGCAGGGCAGGCTGGGCTGGCTGGGCTGGCTGGGCTGGCTGGGCTGGCTGGGCTGGGCAGGCTGGGCAGGCTGGGCAGGCTGGGCTGGCTGGGCTGGCTGGGCTGGGCAGGCTGGGCTGGCTGGGCTGGGCAGGCTGGGCTGGCTGGGCTGGCTGGGCTGGGCAGGCTGGGCAGGCTGGGCAGGCTGGGCAGGCTGGGCAGGCTGGGCTGGGCAGGCTGGGCAGGCTGGGCTGGCTGGGCTGGGCAGGCTGGGCTGGCTGGGCTGGGCTGGCTGGGCTGGCAGGGCTGGGCTGGGCAGGCTGGGCAGGCTGGGCAGGCTGGGCAGGCTGGGCTGGCTGGGCTGGCTGGGCTGGCTGGGCTGGCTGGGCTGGCTGGGCTGGGCTGGGCAGGCTGGGCTGGCTGCAGCAGCAGGGATGGAGATACAGAGGGAAGCTGGAGAGACACTTCTCTGTTATCTCCTCCATCAAGGCAATGTCCAGCTCGCACAGCCAGCAGGGGCTGTGAGGGACAGATAATGCCAGAGACTTTCACAGAGCTGCAAGGGAGCAGCACACTCCATCAGGAAATGGCTCCTGCCTGCTTAGGGAAGGAGTCCTGTGGAAGGGAACCATAAAATGGCCTGGTTGGTTTGGAAGGGACCTTAAGCTCCTCTCCTTCCACCCTGCCAGGCAGGGACACCTCCCCCTGTCCCAGGGACACCTCCCCCTGTCCCAGGTGCCCCAGCCCCAGTGTCCAGCCTGGCCTGGGCACTGCCAGGGCACTGCCAGGGGCAGCCCCAGCTGCTGTGGGCACCGTGCTCAGTGCTCAGGGCTCAGTGCCCGTGACCCCACAGCTGAGCTGTGCCACGGCACAGGCAGAGCCAGCCCCAGGCAGGAGCCAGGGCAGAGCTGCTGAGCTCAGGGGCTGGGCAGGGGCTCCTGGGACAGGACAGGACTCAGTCCCCAAAGGGGAAAGTCTGGGTGTCCCAATCTCCTCCCAGCAGACACCTTGAGATGGAGACACCAACACTCCTGAAGAGTTGCTCTTCAAGTTTAGGAGAATAATAAAAATGCATAAGTAAGCAGGAAACATAAACAGAGCAAATAATTAGCTAATTACAACCTGCTTTAGCAGAACATTTTTAATTATTAAAATAATTAGCGAGATTAAATTCCAAACAAAAACTCCATAAATTCTACCTGAACTTGTCCTTGAAGCTCTCGAGTGCCTGAGCCGAATGCATTTACCTGGTGACACTTCCATTAGCACAACAGAATTCATTAAAACTTTTTTTTAACCTTCCAGTTTCTTTCATTTGACATTCCTGAATATTTTTATCATTTCTGTGTTAAGCTGGGTGTTTGGGAACACCTCGGTGGGTTCTGAGCAGGGGCTCTGGGGCTGCTGCACATCGCCCATGCCAACGAGCAAACTGCAATTTGTTTAAAACTCCATTACCAGGACAGGACATGGCACCAAACAATAAATAAAATGGTGATGGTATCTCCCCAATTCGCATCCCCCCCATTTATCACAGCGTGAGACAGAGGCTGATAACACTGGTGTGCTTGATACTCAACCATCAGTCACTCCTGTGCGTGCCCTCATACATCTCAGATTAATTGACAAGATATTTATCGCTTGGACCTGTATGAATAAGTGAGATTCCCAAACACTGAGGCTTATTCTGGAGCATTCCTTGTCACTCAGAGCTAATTGAGAAAGGAGCAGGATTCAGGGCTGCTTCAGGAAGTGGAGATCAGGCCAGCAGCAGAGCACGTTCCCTGTTTTTCCCCCCAGGAGTTTCAGACCTATTTATCCACGTTATGTAACTCTGTCACTCCCTGGACGTTCAGAGCCCGTTAGGCAGGGTTATAAAACTGGATGGGAAAATGAGGATGATGGTAAGAGACGAGCTGGCATTAACCTGTGCCTCCCAAAGCCTTTTTTGGATCATTCCACAGGCAAGAACATCCTCCTGGTTCTGTTGCTGGTTTGCAAGAGGCCTCAGCACATTCATGTCTTAAAATTACACCCACAGCTGCATTTCTGTGCTGCTGATTCAGAACCAAAGTGGCAAATCCACAGGGGACAGACAAGTCACCTCAGCCCCCCCAGCCTCGGGCGTGCTGTGCTGGAAACGAGCACAATTCTGTAATTGTTGTTCCTTGGCTAAACGTGATTCAGCAGTCTCAGTGGAGGCAGACAGCCCTGGCTGGCACAGGAGTGTGTGAGGGGTGCAAGGAGGAGTCAGGGCTCCCAGAGCAGCCTGAGCAGATGCTGGTGTGTGCAGCCACCACCCTTCCTCCTCCTCACCTCAGTCTCAGGTGCCCCAGCCCCTCAGCCTCTCCACACACCACATTAGCTGATCTACAGTTGCATTTCTTTTCTGCACAATTCAAACTTGCATGGAGGCTGATCCTGCTCTCAGAGGACAGATGGAGGTGGGTTTGGCCCAAGCCTTTCCCCAGAGGCCCTGGCAGTGCCCAGCAGTGCCAGCCCCTGCGGTGAGAGCTGCCCCTTCCCTGTGCCCTGCAGCAGCCCCCGTGCTGGGCTGGTTAATTGGTCCTTAATGAGTCTCATCCTGCTCCTCGTGGAGTCAGTGGTAGGTCTGGGACCAACACATCCCACTGCTTTTCCTGTTTTAATTTACATTGATACTCTGCTTCACTTTAATTTACATTGATACTCTGCCTCATTTAGAGGCTGCTCCTTCCTTCCAGTGACTCCTGACCAAGGGGTGAGTCTGTGCTGGTGCAGCTGCATGCACAGACAGCCCCAATTCCTTCATGATCTGCCTGGGAAGCTCCTTGCATGGAGATCTCACTGCTGAGGAGCTGAGCTGTGCTCATCACTCCCCAGGAGTCTCATCTCAGTCAGACACAGACCCACCACTGCCTGTTGCAGGAAAAGGAGCTGCAATATTAAAAGCTGTCACCACTGCAAATTGAGCAGAGATGAATAAGAAGCAGAGGTATTAAAAGGTGTCAGTGCTGTAACTCCAGCAAAGATGGATCACTGGAAGGAGGTCCCGTGCAGCAGGTGTGTGTGAACACAGAGCTGCTCACACCAACCATCCAGAGCTGGGCACTGCCCTGCCCGAGTGTCTGTGAACGTGGGGAGAAAACCCAGATGATGGACCTGTCCCTAATGCTGTCACAGCCGAAAGAGCCTTGAGATGGAACGTTTGCAATTCCAGTCAGACCCTGCTGGCTCCTTGTCAGGGGCTGCTGGGAGCTGGATGGACTCAGGATCCACTTTGGTGTTCAGATTCTCTGTGGGTGCCCACGGAGCTGTTCTCTCCCTGTTGTGCTAACAGCCACCCCACAGCCTGCAGCAGAGCACGGGTACCCTGACAAAAGCCAGCCCAGAGCAGTTTGGGACTGAGGATGAAACTCAGTACCTGCAGGGGTGTGCACACCTGTGCAGAGCAGGGGGCACCAGGCAGGAGGGCAGTGGTGACAGCCCCTGTGAGAATGAGGGGACAGCTTGGATTTCAAAAGGAACTTGTGGAAGAGTCCGTGTGCTCCTCGGGTGTCAGGAGTGACCTCCACCTCAGGGGGCTGCACCTGGGCCAGGGGGGAAGGAGGCACAGGTGCCTTGTGTGAAAAATGCCTTTTGTTCAAGCAGAATATGGAGAGGAAACAACCCAAACCAAAAACAGGAAGAGAAAGGAAAGCCCAGGATATTGGAGAAATGTGTTAAAAATACCCATTGTCTGTCATGGCCTTCTGACTTCTTGAGAAGCCCCTTGTGCCCAGAGCAGGACCCCTGTGCTCCTCACACATCTTCTAAAGCAAGAAGGGGTGAGTCAGAAATCCTTGCAGAACACTTCATTACCCAGGTAATTAAATCTGTCCACTCACACCGCTAAACCCTCAGTTTATCAAACACAACACGATTTCCACAGAACCTGAGAGGTTGTGCCACATCCCAAATCATTCCGTGGTGGTGTGGCAGGAGTGCACAGGTGCTTCTCGGGGCTATCAAAGCTTCTAGGACAAAAATAAGCAAACAAACAAACAAACAGGACCTGACCAGGCTGGCTGTGCCACGGGCAGGAGTCAGGGAAACACCAGGTCTGGGTGCAGCAGAGCAGGGGAGCAGCCCCAGAGGAGAACTGCAGCTACCCTTCCCAGAGCTGCACTCACACCTGGCAGGGGTTCTGCAGAGCCACAAGGGCCCCCTGAGCCTCCTTTGCTCCAGGCTGAGCCCCTTCCCAGCTCCTCAGGGATTCTCCAGCCCCTGCCCAGCTCCTCAGGGATTCTCCAGCCCCTGCCCAGCTCCTCAGGGATTCTCCAGCCCCTTCCCAGCTCCTCAGGGATTCTCCAGCCCCTGCCCAGCTCCTCAGGGATTCTCCAGCCCCTTCCCAGCTCCTCAGGGATTCTCCAGCCCCTGCCCAGCTCCTCAGGGATTCTCCAGCCCCTGCCCAGCTTCTCAGGGATTCTCCATTCCCTGCCCAGCTCCTCAGGGATTCTCCAGCCCCTGCCCAGCTCCCTCAGCCAAGCAGCAATCTCCCACTCCAGGCGTCTCTGCAGGTACATTTCTGTGTGCAGGAGAAGCAGCCTTGAAGGATGTTTTCCAGCGAGAGTTCTGCTGTCTGGCACAGGAGAGTCAAAGATTAAGATCGAGAGAAAATCACATCATGAATAATTTAGTCCCTAAATTTAGCATCTTACTCTGCAGAGGCTGTTGGAAGGAAGGATGCATTCCCTGCTATTTTTCCCATGTGCAGATGCACTGGGAAAAACCTCAGAATTTCAGCCATTGGCTGGATGGTGAATTGTCACAGTTACAGTGGTCAGAGCCCTCTGCACTGCAGGGTGAGGGCACTGCTCACACACTCGCTGTGCAAAGGAAATTTAGGAGATCACTCTGAGCCGGTTCAGCCTCGCTGGGGCCGTGCATGGACGAGCAGCAGGGCAGGGCAGCACGGAGCTGCAGCTCCCCGTGCCCAGGGGCATCCCCGAGGCACAGCGGGCAGCAGGAGCACCCAGTGCTCCAGGGTCAGGGCACGGGACTGGGAGCAGGCGGGGACAGGGAGCAGGGCACACCCGAGCTGAGGGCGCTGGGGACGGTGACAGCGGCTGCACGCTGCTCTGGGGACAGTGACATGGCAGGGGACACGGGTGACAGCTTGGCTGGGGACCCCACAGCACAGAGGGACCCAGCACAGTGTTCATCCACATCTGGGGAAGGAGAAACAGCTCTGGGTCCCCACAGTGACCCAGCACAGCTCCCATCCACAGCTGGGACAGGAGAAACAGCTCTGGGTCCCCACAGTGACCCAGCACAGCATCCATCCAGATCTGGGAAAGGAGAAACAGCTCTGGGTCCCCACAGTGACCCAGCACAGCATCCATCCACAGCTGGGACAGGAGAAACAGCTCTGGGTCCCCACAGCACAGAGGGACCCAGCACAGCATCCATCCACAGCTGGGAAAAGACAAACAGCTGCTGGAGCACGGGATCATTTGCTTTAGAGCAACTTCACAGGCTCAGAGGCCACTTGTGAATTAACTGAAGAGGAACAGAAACTCATCCATCCACAGAGGATGGAGAGGTGGCACCGACCTGCAGCAATGCCCTGCCCAGCTCCCAGCCACACCTGCTGGCCCCTGTCACACCTGGCCCCAGTCACACCCGTTTGTGCCCTGTCACACCTGTTTGTGCCCTGTCACACCTGTTTGTGCCCAGGCTGCCCGGGCTGTGCTGCAGCACAGGAACAGGAGGATGAGGCAGGGGGATGTGACATCCCTTCAGCCATGGCCAGGGCCAGCCCTCCCAGGCACAGCAGGGCTGCCCTGGCCAGCACAGCCAGCTCTTGGGGCTGCAATCTGCTTATTTGCTCACAAATCACAAAACACGATTAAAGTCCCACAAATGCTCGTGAAATTGATTAAACAGTGTGAGTACCTCAGTGTTTGGGAATACTGCAGATATATTAGAAGGGAAATTAAAGCATTACAGGATTAGGACTTTTCCGTTTGGGTTAAAGTTTGTTCTAATTCCATTAAAATGCAGTTTCACACTGATTAGAGGCAGTGTTGTTCATCGTGCCCTGCCTTTGTTTGTCCAAGTGAGGTGGCAAAGTGTTACAGTGAGGTTCAGCTTTGTCGTGGGGCTGCTGACAAAGGCTCCAGCTTTCTGTGTCAGGAGGGCACCTCCATTCACTGGGTCCCTGTCCTTCATTCTCCTCAGAGCAGCTCTTCTCCCTTCGGTGGCTCTGAATTCCCAACCATCATTAATCCTCCTTCTGTGGAGCACAGGAGTCTCTGTTGCACTGTATTGATAAATATTCTCTGTTTGGTTTTATTGTCTCTATGTATTGATAGTTGGTCCTCACCAAAACAGGAAAAATCCAACCCATGGCAGTAAAATTGCATGAGGGCTATCAAGAATATTAAATCACAATGTTGGGGTACCCTGGGCATTTTATTTGAAGGCCAGATTGGTCTGAATTTGCTCTTGGTTGTTCCCACACGCCCTGGCTGTGCACTGAGCATCCCTTGCAGTGGAGCAGGACCTGGGCTGGGCTGTGTGGGGATCCAGCAGGGCTGGGATTGGGCAGGGGGATCCAGCAGGGCTGGGATGGGGCAGGGGGATCCAGCAGGGCTGGAGCTCATGGGATGGGGCAGGGGGATCCAGCAGGGCTGGGATGGGGCAGGGGGATCCAGCAGGGCTGGGATGGGGCAGGAGGATCCAGCAGGGCTGGGATGGGACAGGAGGATCCAGCAGGGCTGGGATGGGGCATGGAGATCCAGCAGGGCTGGAGCTCATGGGATGGGGCAGGAGGATCCAGCAGGGCTGGGATCCAGCAGGAGGATCCAGCAGGGCTGGGATCCAGCAGGAGGATCCAGCAGGGCTGGGATCCAGCAGGGCTGGGATGGGGCAGGAGGATCCAGCAGGGCTGGGATCCAGCAGGGCTGGGATGGGGCAGGAGGATCCAGCAGGGCTGGAATAGGGCAGGGGGATCCAGCAGGGCTGGGATGGGGCAGGGGGATCCAGCAGGGCTGGGATGGGACAGGAGGATCCAGCAGGGCTGGGATGGGGCAGGGGGATCCAGCAGGGCTGGAGCTCATGGGATGGGGCAGGATTGGGAGCAGTTTCGTGCCCTCACCACATGAACACTGCTCATCCCTCTGCCAGCTCAAGCCCTCCAGCACCTCGGGGTGGGGATGGGGGTGTGGTGGAGCCTGTAGAAATGGCTTTTCCTTCATCTGATTTATGCATTCAGCTCATGTTCCGTATCAAAAGGCTACAGGAGGCCAACTGTAACATTTAATTAATATTTCCCATCTGCTTTTTGGCGCTGCTTTAATTACAAGTGGTTAATTTAGTCACGGGGTAAGTTGGTCACAGACAGGGAGTGGCCAGAGTTGGTGCAGCCAAAAGCCCAGCCAGGATCCCTGCCCAGAGCTGGTGCAGCCTGGAGGGATGGAGGGAAGGAGGGAAGGAGGGAAGGAGGGATGGAGGGAAGGAGGGATGGAGGGAAGGAGGGATGGAGGGATGGAGGGATGGAGGGATGGAGGGAAGGAGGGATGCAGGGATGCAGGGATGCAGGGATGCAGGGATGGAGGGAAGGAGGGATGGAGGGATGGAGGGATGCAGGGATACAGGGATGCAGGGATGGAGGGAAGGAGGGATGCAGGGATGGAGGGAAGGAGGGATGGAGGGATGGAGGGGATGCAGGGATGCAGGGATGCAGGGATGCAGGGATGCAGGGATGGAGGGAAGGAGGGATGCAGGGATGCAGGGATGCAGGGATGCAGGGATGGAGGGAAGGAGGGACGCAGGGATGGAGGGATGCAGGGATGCAGGGATGCAGAGATGGAGGGATGGAGGGATGCAGGGATGGAGGGATGGAGGGAAGGAGGGAAGGAGGGATGCAGGGATGCAGGGATGCAGGGATGCAGGGATGGAGGGATGGAGGGAAGGAGGGATGCAGGGATGCAGGGATGGAGGGATGCAGGGATGGAGGGAAGGAGGGATGGAGGGATGGAGGGATGCAGGGATACAGGGATGCAGGGATGGAGGGAAGGAGGGATGCAGGGATGGAGGGAAGGAGGGATGGAGGGATGGAGGGATGCAGGGATGCAGGGATGCAGGGATGCAGGGATGCAGGGATGGAGGGAAGGAGGGATGCAGGGATGCAGGGATGCAGGGATGCAGGGATGCAGGGATGCAGGGATGGAGGGAAGGAGGGACGCAGGGATGCAGGGATGCAGGGATGCAGGGATGCAGGGATGGAGGGATGGAGGGAAGGAGGGACGCAGGGATGGAGGGATGCAGGGATGCAGGGATGCAGGGATGCAGGGATGCAGGGATTGAGGGAAGGAGGGATGCAGGGATGGAGGGATGCAGGGATGCAGGGATGCAGAGATGGAGGGATGGAGGGATGCAGGGATGCAGGGATGCAGGGATGCAGGGATGGAGGGATGCAGGGATGCAGGGATGCAGGGATGCAGGGATGGAGGGATGCAGGGATGCAGGGATGCAGGGATGCAGGGATGCAGGGATGCAGGGATGGAGGGAAGGAGGGATGCAGGGGTGCAGGGTTGCAGGGATGCAGGGATGCAGGGATGCAGGGGTGCAGGGGTGCAGGGATGCAGGGATGCAGGGATGCAGGGATGCAGGGATGCAGGGATGTCCCCTGTGCTGCAGCAGCAGCCTTGCAGGCGCCAGGGCTCAGGGCAGGACGGGACACTGGACAGCAGCAAAGGCCATTGGGGATGAGAGCAGCCTCCCAAGGCCTGGCAAGGGCTGTGCAGAGCCAACCCCAGCAGGGCCTGCACAACTTTCTGGGTGTTGGAGCCCCTGAGAGCCGCTGCAGCCCGCGGGTGCTCCTGGCTGAGCTGTCTCCAGGCAAACCAGCTGCAAGAGCGACTGAAAGTGAAATTCAAAAGCTGCTCACAGCTCCAGCATCCTCGGGTTTTGCTTCCTTCTCAATCCCTCTGAAATATTTCCTTTTGATATTTTAATTTCTTTTGGGCTGACTTTAAGAAGAACGTTGGGTTGAAACAGATGGTTGTCAGCAAACCAATGCCTGCGAAGCACAATTGAGAATTAGCTACAAAAACCCAAAACTTGGCACCAGCCGAATCCTCTTGATATAATTGTCAAAAGAAATCTGGCTTGGAAAAATTTTTTGAATAATATTTTCAAAATTCAAATGACTGCAACTTTAAACAAACAGAATACATTTTATTTGAGTGCGTGCAAGTGGTAATGACAGACCTCCAAGGGTCATTCCCAAAGGAGCACACAAAACTCCTGCCTGGGGTTCTGTCTGCCTGGGGCAGCTGCTGAACAGCAGGACGAGTGTCCAAGGGCTGCCCTCAGCAGGAGGATTTTAATGAGCACCCTCCATCATCCCCTCTGTCCGTGGCTGTGCTCAGCCCCTTCCCCTGGCACCCAGAGCCACCAGGACCCCCTGGCTGCCTTGGGACATCAAACTGCACCCTGAGCAGAGCCCTTCACCCTTCCACACCAAATGCTCCTTGGTGCCTTTATCAAAAGCCTCTCTCCCACCTGTATTTTACAGAGACAATTTGTTTGCTCTGGCAGGAATCTCCTGTGTGGCCTGTCAGGCTTGTTGGGAAGACCAAAAGTCAGTAAATTGCTGATGCTCCTGGAGAGGGCTCAGGGTCTTCTCTCAGCACCGATGTGTCCCAGGGTGAACCTTCTGCTCTTCTGATCCTCAGCCATTAGCATTTCTTTATGGATCAGGAGATTGTTTCACATGAATCCAGCGTGAATTTATTCCAGGCTGAGAAAACATTTACTGGTGAAAAGTGCGAGCACAGGAAAAAAAGAAAAGAAGAAATAAGTTTTTTTTCTGGGTTCGCTTTGCCATTTGAATAGGATATTTTTTAAAAAATATAAAAAATAAAGACAGCAAAACCACTGGTCCCAGCAGAGAGCTGGGAGGGAGTGAGAAAGGGGCTCAGCATCCCTGATGCTCACGGCCAAAGCTGGCATGGAAGGACGGTGTAGATGATTACTGGAGAGATCCATGGAGTGTCTGTGACACCACCACCAAGGTCATTCCTGGGTAAATGGCTCCAATCCCCGCTAATTGTCACATTGTCACAGCTCCCTGTGTCTGCCAGCGCTCCTCATTGGGAGCTCACGGCGCCTCCGTGGTCCCGGTGCCTAATTGCAGCCCGAGGCCATTCATCAGCCGGGACACGGGGCTGGAGCGGCTCCAGGTAATCCATCACTGCTGGATCCTGGCACGGACCGCCGGGGCACCGGCAGAAGGGATGGGCAGTGCCCACGGGATGGACAATGCCCACGGAATGGGCAGTGACCATGGACTGGGCAGTGACCATGGACTGGGCAGTGCCCACGGGATGGACAATGCCCACGGAATGGGCAGTGACCATGGACTGGGCAGTGACCATGGAATAGGCTGGGCACACAGACTGGGCAGTGCCCATGGACTGGGATGGGCAGTGCCCATGGACTGGGCAGGACAGAGACCATGGACTGGGCAGTGCCCATGGACTGGGATAGGCAGTGCCCATGGACTGGGATGGGCACACGGATTTAGCTGGGCACACAGACTGGGCTGGACAATGCCCATGCAATGGGCTGGGCAGTGACCATGGAATGGGCTGGGCAGTGACCATGGACTGGGCTGGGCAGTGCCCATGGACTGGGCAGTGCCCACGGAATGGGCTGGGCAATGCCCATGGACTGGGCAGTGCACATGGGCAGGGTACATAGACTGGGCTGGGCAGTGACCATGGAATGGGCTGGGCACAAAGACTGGGCAGTGCCCACGGAATGGGCTGGGCAGTGCCCATGGACTGGGCTGGGCAGTGACCATAGACTGGGCAGTGCCCACGGAATGGGCTGGGCAGTGCCCACAGCCTGCAGAGGCAGGGTGGAGCTCCCAGATGGAGTTCATGGGAGACAAACCCAACTCAGTCTTTCAGAGCCGTGGTGGGCACACACCAGGGTCCCCCTGCTCTGGTTCTGAGGTGTCTGGACTCCTCACAGGGCACCCCAAACTGTTGGTTTGCAGTTCCCTGGCTCTGCCTCCCACCGCTGTGAATTCTCACTCTGCTGTGCTCCTGGGCATTGCCCCCTCCCCGCTGGCACGTTCCTCCTGCTCCCACCCTGGCACCAAGGCTGAGGCTCCCCAGGAGCCCCCCTGGCTGCTCCAGCAGCAGCTCTGCCCATGGATGGGCTCTGCAGGCAGCGTTGCCTTAGGAGGGGTCCCTATGGCAACTTGCTGGGAACATGCCCGAGAGCGATGACTTCCTCTGTCTGATTACATTTTTCCACCATTTAACTGTTTTTAATCCATTTAATTTCTGAGGCATTACTGGATATAAGGCAATTTTTCAAAGTTCCCAGGGCAGTGAATCAAATTCTGATAGGAAACCTGTTTTGTGGCAGTTACCTTCAGTCAGCAAAGTTATCATCTCCCGTGGCAAATGTCCTTAAGGCTTCTGCACCATAAAACCACTTCACTTGGCATTAATTGCACTATGGAACTGAAGAATTTGTTACAAGATTTCTCACACGAGTTTTTCCATTATTATTTCTGGGCCTGACAGCTGGTCATTGATTATGAGAACTTTTTAAGCACAGGCAGTAATGCAATTTTTCCTCCTCAGGAACTGACCCATTGTTCCAGGGTTTGTTAAAAATTATTATTATTATGGCTTGGAGCATTCAACTAAGTTAATTCCCCTGTGTTCGAGCCATCCAGTCACATCAGTGTGAGTGCTCCTGAGCCCTGCTGTCCCTGAGCAGGTAAGGCAGGACTGTGATTGTCACAGGGGCTTGCAGATCATTCCTCCCTTGTTTTTACATTTACCAGCTGGCACCTTCAGCATCTGCAGCTCCCGTGTGCTTCTCTGTTCCCTGAGGGCCTGTGGGCATCCCTTGGTGTCCATCCTGCTGTGCACACCTCCACTGCTCTTTCTGCTGGGCACAAGGGCAGCATTTCCAGCCCTTGGCTCCTCACTCCTCATGGCTGTTCAGGACGTGGTGCCCAGTGCCCTCCTGCACTGCTCCCCTGCATTACCCTCCTGCATTGCCCTCCTGCACTGCCCACCTGCATTGCCCTCCCTGCACTGCCCTCCTGCACTGCCCACCTGCATTTCCCTCCCTGCACTGCCCTCCTGCATTGCCCTCCTGCATTGCCCTCCCTGCACTGCCCTCCTGCATTGCCCTCCTGCATTGCCCTCCCTGCACTGCCCACCCTGCACTGCCCTCCTGCATTGCCCATCCTGCACTGCCCTCCTGCATTGCCCTCCTGCACTGCCCTCCCTGCACTGCCCTCCTGCACTGCCCACCTGCACTGCCCTCCTGCATTGCCCTCCTGCACTGCCCTCCCTGCACTGCCCTCCTGCATTGCCCATCCTGCACTGCCCTCCTGCACTGCCCACCCTGCACTGCCCTCCTGCATTGCCCTCCTGCACTGCCCTCCCTGCACTGCCCTCCTGCACTGCCCACCTGCACTGCCCTCCTGCATTGCCCTCCTGCACTGCCCACCCTGCACTGCCCTCCTGCATTGCCCATCCTGCACTGCCCTCCTGCATTACCCTCCTGCACTGCCCTCCCTGCATTTCCCTCCTGCATTGCCCTCCTGCATTGCCCTCCCTGCACTGCCCTCCTGCATTGCCCTCCTGCACTGCCCTCCTGCATTTCCCTCCTGCACTGCCCTCCTGCATTTCCCTCCCTGCACTGCCCTCCTGCATTTCCCTCCTGCACTGCCCTCCTGCACTGCCCTCCCTGCACTGCCCTCCTGCACTGCCCTCCTGCATTTCCCTCCTGCACTGCCCTCCTGCATTGCCCTCCTGCATTGCCCTCCCTGCATTGCCCTCCTGCATTTCCCTCCTGCACTGCCCTCCTGCACTGCCCTCCTGCACTGCCCTCCTGCACTGCCCTCCCTGGCCGTTCCCTGCTGTTTTTCCCAAAGCCACGCGTTTTCAGCGTGTGATTGCTGGAGCTTTCTTTGATTTCCAAGAGCACAGAACTGTGCTGTGTGTTCTGAGCTGCTCCTCCTCAGCGTGGCGAGCCCAGCTCCGTGCTGGCTGTGCTGTGTCCCGGTGAGGTGAGCTCATGCCCCAGCTCTCTGCTGTCCCCGAGCAGCAGGGCTGGGGCAGCCCTGGCACAGAGAGCCCTGCCAGGGCCTGCTGCTGCAGAGGGGACTCGGTGCAGCTGTGGGTAATGGCTCACAAAGCAAACAAGAGCTCTGAAGAAAGAAAATTTCTCTGGAAAACAGTATGAATTTTTCATTAAAAGCTGCACTCAGGCTGTCTGATGAGTGCTACGAGGTTATCCCGGCTGGAGAGCACCCAGCTGCCACCTGCGGGTCTCTTCTGTCTCTTTTGACACCTTTCACTTAAAAACTTCCCAATTCTTTTTTTCCAGCAGTTTCTGCTCAGCATCACCTCTGCTGGCAGCCAGACCAGAGCCCAGGTAACAAGCTGGCAGCTCTCCAGATGTGACTTCAAACAGTCCTGCTCTGCCAGCCCCTCAGGTGGAGACAGCGCTGGGACACTGCAGGGGCCAGGTCCTGGGCAGTCCCACACCCACAGCCCACATCCCACCACAGTGCTCGTGTGGCCTGAGCTACCCCTCAGCTGCCACCCACTGCAAAACAGCTCAGAGCTGGGTTTGGCTGGCAAATGGAACAGGAACAGAAGAGGTCACTGATGATTTATGCTCTCCTCCCACTGTCCCAGGTGCTCCCAGGCCCATCCAGCCTGGCCCTGGGCACTGCCAGGTGTGGAAGTGGATCCAGGGATCCAGGGGATCCAGGGGCAGCCACAGCTGCTCTGGGAATTCTATTCCAGGACCTGCCCACACTCACAGATGTGGGGAGGATTGGATTGGATTGGATTGGAGGGGATTGGATTGGATTGGATTGGATTGGATTGGATTGGATTGGAGTGGATTGGAGTGGATTGGAGTGGGTTTCTCCCCAGTGTCCCACCCATCCCTGCCCTCTGGCACTGCAGCCATTCCCTGTGTCCTGTCCCTCCAGGCCCTTGCCAAAGTCCCCTCAGTCCAGCAGCACAACAGTTCCCCTTGCAGGGAAGGGGGAACAGGCAGGAAAACCACGAGGGACCCTCATGTCCACCATTGCCCAAAACACCAGCCAGTGCCCCCTGTACAAATATAACTTTAGGCATTGTATCACACAGCCATAATCAGAATATTTCCATGGCAATCGAGGCTGGGTTTTCCTGGAAGCAGCTGATCTGCAGAGCAGCCCTTCCCTGCTGAGCACAAACACACTCTGTGACTAAACTGCCCTCACAGCAGGCTGGCAATGCTGCCATGCAAATGGCCTTGATCTTCTGCTATAAATTCAGAATTCTTTCAACCCAGGTCCATAAAATCTCTAGGAATGAGTTGCTATGGTAGACAGAAACGTGTGTGATTTTGTGAAGAAGCCCTCTGAAAAGGACAGTCTGAGGCACAGCTGATGACAGAGGTGTCTGAACTGACAGAACCTGATGAAATTTGGCCTTGAGACAGAAGCTGAGTTCAGTCCTGGGTCTGGCAGAGCACTGGGAGGGGACAGACTGGCGAGGATCAAAAGCCAGAGCAAACCTTGTCACAGCCCCTGTGAAGTGGAACCAATGGGTTTTACACAGCAGTGCTTAAGGGCTTTTCTGTGTGTAAAATCTCAGTCACAACACAGCCCTGATGTCTTCTTCTTCTTCTTTTAGCTTTCATGATTCGCTTTTGGAAATACACATTGAAATAAAAGCAAAAATAGCACATGCAATGCTATAATATGGACCAGGTGGCCAGAAATCCCCCACGTGTAAATCATGAGTCAGTGTTTCCTCCTGCACTCAAAGGAAAATTGTCCTTGCTGGACCATCCCTGCAGCCCCACTGGGTCTGGAGCTCTGCCTTTCCCCAGTGAAAATTAGGAAAATGAGGCACGACTCTGACAGACTCTCAGGCTTCACGAGCAAACCCTTGAAATACAGCAAATTAAATATATTTGAAGAAATAGGGTCAAAAAAAAATCTTGAGGAAAAATTATCATTTCCCAATTGATTAATATTAATGCTGGAACTTGAAATGGGAGATGCTCCTGAAGGCCTGAAGCAGGAAACTGCTGCAGCCCTGCAGCTGCTCGGGAGAGGCTAAAGCTGCTGCACGTGGCCCCACTGGGCAGAGCAACCATCTCAGCTGGATCTTGAACACCTGAACACAGTTACCATTGCACGAGGAACACCTGAACACAGTTACCATTGCACCAGGAACACCTGGACTCAGTTACCATTGTACCAGGAACACCTGAACACAGTTACCATTGTACCAGGAACATCTGAACACAGTTACCATTGCACCAGGAACACCTGAACACAGTTACCATTGCAGGAGGAACACCTGAACACAGTTACCATTGTACCAGGAACACCTGAACACAGTTACCATTGCACCAGGAACACCTGAACACAGTTACCATCGTACAAGGAACACCTGAACACAATTACCATTGCACCAGGAACACCTGAACACAGTTACCATTGCATGAGGAACACCTGAACACAATTACCATTGCACCAGGAACACCTGAACACAGTTACCATTGCACCAGGAACACCTGAACACAGTTACCGTTGTACCAGGAACACCTGAACACAGTTACCATTGCATGAGGAACACCTGAACACAGTTACCATTGTACAGGGAACACCTGAACACCGTTACCATTGCACCAGGAACACCTGGACTCAGTTACCATTGTACAGAGAACATCTGAACACAGTTACCATTGCACCAGGAACACCTGAACACAGTTACATTGTATGAGGAACACCTGAACAAAGTTACCATTGTACCAGGAACACCTGAACACAGTTACCATTGCACCAGGAACACCTGAACACAGTTACCATTGTACCAGGAACACCTGAACACAGTTACATTGTATGAGGAACACCTGAACAAAGTTACCATTGTACCAGGAACACCTTAACACAGTTACCATTGCACCAGGAACACCTGAACACAGTTACCATTGCACCAGGAACACCTGAACACAGTTACCATTGTACAGGGAACACCTGAACACAGTTACCATTGTACAGGGAACACCTGAACACAGTTACCATTGCATGAGGAACACCTGAACACAGTTACCATTGTACCAGGAACACCTGAACACAGTTACCATTGTACCAGGAACACCTAAACACAGTTACCATTGTACCAGGAACACCTGAACACAGTTACCATTGTACCAGGAACACCTGAACACAGTTACCATTGCACGAGGAACACCTGAACACAGTTACCATTGCACCAGGAACACCTGAACACAGTTACCATTGCACGAGGAACACCTGAACACAGTTACATTGTATGAGGAACACCTGAACACAGTTACCATTGTACAGGGAACACCTGAACACACTGACAATAATTTAATCACAGCCAGGAAGATGCACAGATATGTGTATTTTAGAAGTGTGCACTCTCCCCATTGACAAACACAGTGGGTTGGTGTGGGTGCACTGTGAGAGGAACAGTGGATTTGTGTTTCCAAACCAGCTGTGGGTCTGCTGGTAGATAAAACCAGCGCTGGGAGAGAAAAGAAACAATGGGAAGGATTCCACTGATTGATGAATGGAAAAAGATATTTTGCTTTCACAAATAAACTTTAGGTTTGCTGATAAACGAAATTAGACATTGAGAGATGAAAGAAACACTGGGGAAGAAAAACCCCTAGATTCTATAAGAATTAAAAATTAAAAGGGAGGGTTATACATTAGAGAGAAATCTTCAGTATCAGGTGTATCAGGGTGTCTGTACCTCTCAAAGTACCTCAGCAAATGGGGAAAGAGAGAAGGGAAATGTGGTTGGAAATTGGGATAAAAAGGGAGGCTGCATCCTTCAAAAATCTGAGAGACCCCAGGGAAATGCCCATGGCCTCTCCCTTTATTCAAATAAAGAACAAGGACTCCTCTGTCTTCTTTTTGGACATGAACCTCTGATGTTTGTGGATTAATTTTCCCAACGAGTGGAAAGAAGAAATGGAGCTGATCCACTCAAGTCCTGTTGCCTCTGTCCAAGGTTTTTACAGTTTGGTGCAGCCCAGCTGCCCTTTATTGTATACCATACATAGAACCCCAGAATCACAGACTGGTTTGGGCTGGGAGGCCCCTTAAACATCATCAACCCCTGCCATGGCAGGGTCACCTCCCACTGTCCCAAGTGCTCCAGTGCCCAGCCTGGCCTTGGCCACTGCAGGGATCCAGGGGCAGCCACAGCTGCTCTGGGAATTCCATTGCAGCCCCTGCCCACCCTGCCAGGAACAATTCCCAGTTCCCAATCTCCCATCTAAACCCACCCTCCTGCAGCCTCAGGCTCCTGAGTGTTTGTCTGAAGGGTTTGGTTCAGGCAGCTTGCTGTGGGTGTTCACAGCTCTGGCTCTGCAGCCTGGCCCTGCTGGGGACCCCTGGCCCTCTGTGCTGGCCAGAGCCCGGGGCTGGGAGCCCTTCCAGCACACACCCGTCTGTCTGAGCACCCAAACACGTCCCCAGCCCTTCTGCAGCCTGGCACTGGCAAATCTGCTTGCTGCTGATATTGTCACAGCAAGAGCTGACCTGTGGATCCTGAGGAGAAACAAAAGGGCTGGAAATATGGCCTCGCTTATTTGCAAATGTGATTAATTATCTGCAAGCAAATTTTGTTGTCACAGATCTGATTTCTGCTTCCCCTCAGACGTGCTGAGCCTTTTTGTGTTCACACTGGCAAACACATGAAGCCTCCAGTCAGATGACATGTGTCACTTAAACCCAGCCCGGATCAGGGTTTGATGTGTGTCAACACATTTGGAGCTGTTAAATGTGAAGGAGTTTGAGCTCCTCAGCTGCCAAGGGAAGGCAGAGGGTGCCGTGGCTCTGAGAGCCAAACCCAAACACTGCCGGGTTACCCAGCCCGTGGCACAGCACCCCAGAGTGTTTATTGATGTGTTCACAGGCTGATATTGATGCTTCAGCAAACATTCTGTGGCGGGGGGATCAGCCCCTGCTCTGGCTCCCATGAGCTCCTCCTCCTCTCCTTCGGCCTCAGCAGGTGGGAACAGAGCAGCTGGGGCTGCCCCTGATCCCTGGCAGTGCCCAGGCCAGGCTGGACACTGGGGCTGGGGCACCTGGGACAGTGGGAGGTGTCCCTGCCATGGCAGGGGTGGCACTGGAGGGGATTTGAACCAAAACCAGGCTGGGGTTCTGTGATTCTGTGATTCCTGCATGCCTGGATGTTTGTCTCTGGTTTCCTGGGAGGACATCACATTTTCCTGCCTCACAGTACCCAGAATGTCATCACTGCAGCTGTGGTGAAAGTATGGGGCAGAGAAGAGAGGGGAGCAGGTATGGGACAGAAAAATTGGAGACTTGTGCACTAGAATGTCCCAAGAATTAACATTCAATTAACACTGCCCACAGTGCAAGGGTGTGCTGCAGCTTTGGGGTGTCCAGCTTGGCACACATGCACAGGGGTGAATGCATGTGGGAAACCCATTCCCAAATTCTGGAAGCAGCTCCTGAACCAGAGAGATGGGATCCTGCATCTTCTCTGTGCAGGTTCTTTACACCAAGGATACAACCTCTTCTTGGATCCAGCTAATGAGCCCTGGCTTCAAAAGCCAATATCTGTTTTCCCCAGAACTATTGATTGCAACTCAAGTATAACTCATCCACATAGGTTCTTGTTAAAAAAAAAAAAAGAAGAAGAAGAAAGCAAGCAGGCTCTTTAAGTGCCTATCAACAAAAGATGCAATTTTAGTTAAGTCTCTTTGGGTTCCTAAATGTGTTGCCATTATCAGAGGGAGAAAGAATTACAGGACAGATAAGAACACTCAAATCTTGTAATCTAATGCGTTCCACGGTGGGTTTCCCTCACTTACAGAACCTCTGGGAAACGCTGGGATTCAGTCACACAGCAGCACACCTGGTTAACCTCACCAGGCTGAGGCAGGAGGGAGCAGCAACCTGCCCCAGCCCAGGTGGGGCAGACACAGCCCTGCAGAGAGCCCTGGATGGAGCATATGGAGCATCCTGGGTGTGCAGAGAGCCCTGAATGGAGCATCCCTGGTGTGCAGAGAGCCCTGGATGGAGCATATGGAGCATCCCTGGTGTGCAGAGAGCCCTGGATGGAGCATATGGAGCATCCCGGGTGTGCAGAGAGCCCTGGATGGAGCATCCCGGGTCTGCAGAGCCCTGGATGGAGCATATGGAGCATCCTGGGTGTGCAGAGAGCCCTGGATGGAGCATATGGAGCATCCCTCGTGTGCAGAGAGCCCTGGATGGAGCATATGGAGCATCCTGGGTGTGCAGAGAGCCCTGGATGGAGCATATGGAGCATCCTGAGTGTGCAGAGAGCCCTGGATGGAGCATCCCTGGTGTGCAGAGAGCCCTGGATGGAGCATATGGAGCATCCTGAGTGTGCAGAGAGCCCTGGATGGAGCATATGGAGCATCCTGGGTGTGCAGAGAGCCCTGGATGGAGCATCCCGGGTGTGCAGAGAGCCCTGGATGGAGCATATGGAGCATCCTGAGTGTGCAGAGAGCCCTGGATGGAGCATATGGAGCATCCCGGGTGTGCAGAGAGCCCTGGGTGGAGCATATGGAGCATCCCGGGTGTGCAGAGAGCCCTGGATGGAGCATATGGAGCATCCCGGGTGTGCAGAGAGCCCTGGGTGGAGCATCCCGGGTGTGCAGAGCCCCAGAGGAGCCCCAGGCTGCTCTCTGCCCCCCCTGGGGCATGGCACTGCACCCACGCATGGCTTCAACATCCTGCACAGGACAGACACCCTGTGTGCCCCTCAGTGCCCACCGTGCCCCATGGAGCCTTTGGGGTGTCAGGACAGACACCCTGTGTGCCCCTCAGTGCCCACCATGCCCCTCAAGCCCTGGGGGTGTCAGGACAGACACCCTGTGTGCCCCTCAGTGCCCCCCGTGCCCCATGGAGCCTTTGGGGTGTCAGGACAGACACCCTGTGTGCCCCTCAGTGCCCACCGTGCCCCATGGAGCCTTTGAGGTGTCAGGACAGACACCCTGTGTGCCCCTCAGTGCCCCCCGTGCCCCATGGAGCCTTTGGGGTGTCAGGACAGACACCCTGTGTGCCCCTCAGTGCCCACCGTGCCCCTCGAGCCCTGGCTCCAGCCGGGCCCTGCCAGCTGCTGCCTCCAGCAGGTGGGATCAGCTCCTGCCTTGGCTCCCAAGGGCTCTGCATGGGCCAAACCGGCCAGGGCCTGTGCCAGGCAGGGATGTGACTTGACAGAGCAGGGCAGCAGACAGGGGGTGACACAGCTCTGTGGAGCTGGCTGGTGGCACCAGGGAAGGGCTGCTCGGGCTCCCCTGGGGCTCTCCTGCAGCCCCAAAGTGGTGCCAGGGCACAGCGGGCACCCAGTGCTCCATGCCCTCCCTGCCTCTGCTCCAAAGTGGTGCCAGGGTACAGCGGGCACCCACCACTGCAGCCCTCCCTGCCCCTGCTCCTAAAGCAGTGCCAGGGTACAGCGGGCACCCAGCGCTCCAGCCCTCCCTGTCCCTTGCTCAAAGTGGTGCCAGGGCACAGTGGGCACCCAGCACTGCAGCCCTCCCTGCCCCTGCTCAGAGCTGCCCTGTGCCACCTCCTGAGGGTGTGCAGCCCCCCTGCTGCCCCTGCCCTTGTGTCCATGGTGGGCACAGCGGGCACAGGGCAGGACGGGATCCCCAGGAAGCCTCCACAGCTCCCCTGCTCCCCTGGCACACATGGCCAGAGCCTGCAGCAGCAAAGAGCTGCCTGGAATCCCTCTGTTTAGGTTTATTCAAACTGCATAAAAATGGAAATCAGAGAACAAGGTGAATTTGACCCCGGAGTTTCTGGGATGTGCATTGCAATGCTTCCCCTGCCCACCCTGAGCTGGGCTCCCAGGCTGCACAGGCACGGGCAGTGCTGTAACATGGCAGCAGAGATTTCAACTCGGTTTTTGTTGTCTGATTGGCAGAATGTGTTTCTGTAGGATTCAGTTTACAAGCCAGACTCTGCCAGGATCATTCTTATATTTCTTTCACATCTCCACAGATCTGAAGTAAATAGTTCTGCCTTCCTTAATTCTTAATCCAGTGTTTGGTGTGAGAAGCCATTTGACCCCATCAGCTTTTAAGTCTCAGAGTGATGGGAAGTGGAAAATCACAGAAAACTTTCGTTGCCACTCTGTCTGCCCATCGGTCAGAAGGAGCAGAAGGTGATGTGCTGGGACACCTGAACCAGGCTGAGATTGAATTGCCCTCTGCAGCTCCCCTGGAAGCTGCACTCCTGCACAGGCACAAAAGGTCACCAGGAGAGCCACAGCCTGCAGGAACTCAACTCCAGTTTCCAGGAAAACACCAAAATAAACCAGGGAGCAAACTGTGTGTCCTTGCAAGGAAACAAAGGGAAAACATGAGGAGGGAGAGGAGAGGAGAGGAGAGGAGAGGAGAGGAGAGGAGAGGAGAGGAGAGGAGAGGAGAGGAGAGGAGAGGAGAGGAGAGGAGAGGAGAGGAGAGAGATGAGGAGAGGAGAGAGAGGAGGAGAGGAGAGGGAGGAGAGGAGAGGAGAGGAGAGGAGAGGAGAGGAGAGGAGAGGAGAGGAGAGGAGAGGAGAGGAGAGGAGAGGAGAGGAGAGGAGAGGAGAGGAGAGGAGAGGAGAGGAGAGGAGAGGAGAGGAGAGGAGAGGAGAGGAGAGGAGAGGAGAGGAGAGGAGAGGCGCTGCAGCTGGGGCCTTGCTGGGAAGCCTTCCCCAGCCCAGAGGCACCCAGGGCTGATGGATCCTTACTGGAACACAGAACAGGTACCTGCGTGAAGGATGGGCAAAAGGGCTCTTTATCAAATTAAAAGGATTGGGTTATATTTTAAATTGATTGTAAGCTTTAGAGATTTTTCTTCCAGTAAAAGTATTGATCAGTGGGGCATTTGCATATTCTTTCACAGTAAGAGGTGGTTCAGCCAGCAGCACTTACTGCAGGGCTGGTTAAGTAGAACAGGAAAAGATTAAAGGCTGAAGGGACATTTTTTCACATTGCCAAAAAAAATTATTTTTTTCCTAGGATAAAGTTAAAACTCTTTAATGTGCACTTTATTTTTCAATAGATTCAACTTGCAATGGATATGGGCTTTGCTGCAAAATCTCCTTACCTTTAATGACTTGCCAGATTTTCAGCACCAACACGAGAAGAAAAACAATGGAACAGCTTCAGTCTGATTTTTAGCTCCTTTAAGTACTTCTCAGTTACAAGAGCTGTAGCAGGAATGCCATTTTTAATTACCAGAGCTGTGCTGTATCCACGTCTGACATCGCAGTCCTGGGCTCTGAGGTGGGAGAGGAGAATTCCTGATGCCCCTGGCAGAAAGCAGAGTCAATATTTGGATGTTTCAGATGGTTTTTATCTTGAGCTCTAGTGGCTCCAGCTGACCTCCCATTGCTAACTACCACTTGCAGCAGCAAAGGTAAAGCAGAAAAGGTTCCTGGGCCTTGGAGATGAGATGTGAGCTCAGAGAGCAGCAGTGGCCAGGTGTGACCCCACGGCAGGTGGGGAGCAGCACCCTGGGCAGTGTGGGAGCCCTGAGCCTCCCAATTCCCCCCAGCTCCTTCCTGGGCAATGTGGGAACCCTGAGCCCCCAATCCCCAGCTCCCTCCTGGGCAGTGTGGGGGCCTGGGGGTGCTCCATGGGAGCCCTGAGCCCCCCAATCCCCCCAGCTCTCTATTGGGCAGTGTGGGAGCTCTTGGGTGTTCCATGGGAGCCCTGAGCCCCCAATCCCCCCAGCTCCCTCCTGGGTAATGTGGGAGCCCTGAGCCCCAATCCCCCCAGCTCCCTCCTGGACAGAGTGGGAGCCCTGAGCCCCAATTCCCCAGCTCCCTCCTGGGCAGTGTGGGAGCCCTGAGCCCCCCAATCCCCCCAGCTCCCTCCTGGGCAGTGTGGGAGCCCCGGGGTGCTCGTGGGAGCCCTGAGCCCCCAATCTCCATCTCCCTCCTGCCCCTCCAGGCTGCCCCACCGCGCACCCCAAGCTCCTCACCAGGCCCTGCCCGGCCCCTGGCACCGGAGATGGGCCCTGGGAAGGATGTCCTGCCCCATCCCGGCCCCGGGAGCCTCTCTGGGAGGGGAAGCCTGTGAACAGCAGCCGAGGCCCATCTCAGCAGCCTCCTCCATCCCAGCAGTCAGCGCCAGCTCTCCAGCAGGACCAATCCCGTACCTGTTTCTGTTAGGACAAGCAGAATCACATTCCTTTGCAATTACCCTGGATGGAGTTTCTCAGCCAGGGATCTGGGAACTGCCGTGATTCCAGGTACTCACCCAGGATCCTTCAGGGACAGTTTGCTTCAGGATCTTCTCTTCTCCCTGAAGATCCTCTTTGGCGGCCTGTGGGCCCAGAAAGCCTCCCCAGGGGGGATACAAGTCACACCCCTCCAGAATGGTTTGCCTTCCAGTGAAATTCTGCTTCTGCTCATCTTCAAAAGCTTTTCCTCACATATCACACTCCTTGGAAAACACTCAGCTCCAGCACTGAGATTTCAGGTTCCACTCAGGAGAATTCAGTTTTGTTGGAGGTGTGTTGACTTGCTGCTGTTTATGTTTTTGCCAGGCCACAGTAACGCCCCAAGTTTGCAGCAAGGCTGTGATACAGGCCCAGAGCAGTGTTACTGCCTGAGTGCCCTTCCAAGGTGAACTCCATCCCTGTGATTGTGGCACGAAGCACGGGGTGTGCCAGAGCTGCCCGTCCCTCCCACACCTGGCCCTGCAGGAGGGGACACGATGGCACCTGGGGCCCAAGGAAGTGCCCACAGGTGGCACACGGGGTGCCAGGCACGGGGTGGCACCGAGGACACATCCCTGGGGGCTGCTGGCCACCCCAGCCCTGGGGCACAACATCACCAGCAAACACCCTGTCCCTGCCCCAGGAGACATAAACCAGGGATTAGAGGATGCTCCAGCAGGCTCAAAGCAGGACTCCTATTTACAAAACCATCTTCTAAAACTTTTATAACTCCATTTCTCTCTCAACAACATCTATCCTGTTCCATAACATTTCTAAATCAACATTTCTTATCTCAAATTTACATACAAATACATACTGTATAAACCCTCTATCAAACCCTGAGAACTCTCCACAAATCCATTTCCCACACAGCACCATGGAGATTCCAGGTGCTCCTGTGGCCAGCAGGGCCATGAGCAGTGCTGGAGCCAGCAGGGAGGACTCAGAGGGCCCAAAGTGACCCCAGCAGATGCCTCAGAAGTGCCAGCACAGGGGGCAATCACTGCCCTGGTCCTGTGGCCCCACTATTTTTGGTACCATTTGCACTTTGGCAAAATCTCCCCAGGGGTACAGACACCAGATTGCTTTTCTTGGTCCATCTTCAAGAGCTTTTCAAGACCACAGTAAATAAATTCATAGACTTGAAATGCATGTTAGTAATTGATCATTTTGAAACAATACACTGCAAAAAGGCGTGTTTCCTTCTGGAATGTTTTTCTAAATTCCATTTGCCATTGTAAATAATAGACCTGCAAGCTGTGAGCCCAGACATTACAGGAGCACTGAAATGCTGGATCCTTCATAATGGAAAATGCGTTTGGGTCTGCACTTTACCATTCTGGATGTATTTTATTTTGAACATGAATAGTTCATAAGTGCACATTAAATCCACAAGGTATCTCAGCATATCAAGACCTCCTCACCAGTAACAGCCTCCCTGAGCACACGGTGGGGTTTTGTCAGGTAACTATGGTGATATGCAAGGGTGGGATTCTTCTGTGGGTCTGGGGTTTTAGGGGGGATTGGGGCAGGGGGCTAGGCTGGACACTGTCCTTTTTATCTGTGCTGGAGTGCTGGTTAACATAAAAATACCTTCTGCAAAGATGAAATAAAAATCAGGGTACCAGGTGATAGACACTGTGTGTAAAAAGCCAGATCAGCCTGACAAACAGCTGCAGCACTTTATATTTGTCTTCATGTATATTCAATTGTCTTTACAGAGTATTTCTGTATGACCCACCATCACCAAGGTCAAAATTGGGAACCCAGAAATAACATGAATGTAGACTAGAATGAGGTCAGAGTGGATCTGCCAAAGCAGCCCTTGAGGGTGAATATTTAAGTCCCATCCCTGAGAGCAAGGTGTTCCCCTGCTGCTTCCTGTGCTCTGCAGCTTAGCTTTGTACAGGAACACAAATCTCAGAGAGCTCTTCTCTGGCAGCCATGAGTGGCTCATTGCCCCTGCAGCCTTTGGGGTGAGCTGCTGGAAGGAGACATCCCTGTGACAGCAGTGAGACATCCCTGTGACACCAGTGACCATCCTGTGACAGCAGTGACCATCCCTGTGACAGCAGTGACCATCCTGTGACACACACTGACCATCCTGTGACAGCAGTGACCATCCCTGTGACACACACTGACCATCCCTGCAGCACTGAGCTGCTTTATTGAACACGTCTGTCATGGCCAGGAGCTGCTGCCCTTCCCTGCCACCACAGCCCTTCCCACACACCACAGGGGACACCCGGGGGGACAGGGACAGCTCTGTGCACCCACAGAACAGCAGGGACAGCTCTGTGTGTCCTCACAACAGCAGGGACAGCTCTGTGTGCCCACAGAACAGCAGGGACAGCCACAATGCTGCTGTGGGGCTGGGACACCAAAACAAAAAACAACTCTGCTGCTGTGGGGCAGGGACAGCTCAACACCAACAGCCACACTGCTGCTGTAGGGCTGGAACAGCCCAACACCAACAGCCACACTGCTGCTGTAGGGCTGGAACAGCCCAACACCAACAGCCACACTGCTGTGGGGCAGGGACACCAAAACAATAACCACACTGCTGCTGTGGGGCACGGACAGCTCAACACCAACAGCCACACTGCTGCTGTAGGGCTGGGACAGCTCAACAGGAACAGCCACGCTGCTGCTGTGGGGCAGGGACAGCTCAACAGGAACAGCCACGCTGCTGCTGTAGGGCTGGGACAGCTCAACAGGAACAGCCACGCTGCTGCTGTGGGGCT
>CM019909.1:31541904-31576217 GCA_009764595.1 Geothlypis trichas | reverse complement strand
TCCTCTACCATCCTTTTCCTACCTCTCCTCTCCTCTCCTCTCCTCTCCTCTCCTCTCCTCTCCTCCCAGGCCATGCCTTTGCTGTGTGAGGTGCCCACATCTCAGCCTGCACATTTTATCATAGACAACCCCAAAACCATTTTTTTAAAAGGCCTTGATCAGCTTGGAGCTCCCAAGCAGATGAGCTCAGATAATATTGCACTGGCAGTATTTCACTCTAGTATTATATTGTTAGGTTCTCTGCTCATCCTCAGGCCAAGGAAGAAAGAGGAGCCAGGGAGGAAAAATAAAAATATTAGCAAAGTGAAAACCTGATTTGAAGCTCCTCATAGTGAAAACACCAAGTGATAAGGTGCATTTATAACCTCCCAAATATCAGTTCAGGTGCACAAGGGATAGAAAGGAGGATGCTTGCAGTGCATCCTTTGCCCTGTGTCCACCTTACACAGAATCCTTGCAGTCCTGAGGCAGCTCAGCTCCAAATGCAACCCCACAGCCCTCTGGGACCTGCTCAGACAGGAAGCTCCTTACTTTGAATTGAAGTACAGTTGCATTGTATTTCTTCTTTCTCAATTATTTTCTGTTTCTCTGAAGTGCAAGATCTCACTGTGATCCAAATCAGAATTACCCTGAATAAAACTGAAGAAAATAAGAATCTGCATTTAATGAAAGGAGGCCCAGACTGGGAAGACGTGCAGGTGCAAAGTGCAATGTTGGGAGCTGTAGCTGGGTCCTGTAAAAGCACATTGACCACAGAGAGGGCTGGGATGGGATGGGATGGGATGGGATGGGATGGGATGGATGGGATGGGATGGGATGGGATGGGATGGAGGGCGCATCCCTGGCAGCTCCCCAATTCCTGGGCTGGGCAGGGCATGGGGTTTGGCAGGGGTTTGGCAGGGCCTGGGTCCCACTGCAGGCATCCTGGCACTGCATCCTGGCACTGCATCCTGGCACTGCATCCCAGATGCTGCTTTAGCAGGAAGGGCTCAGCCTGGCAGCAGAATTTGCTTTAGCAGGAAGGGCTCAGCCTGGCAGCAGAATTTGCTTTAGCAGGAGGGGGTCTCAGCCTGGCAGCAGAAAGCCCAAAGTGCAGCTCTGGCACCAAGTGACTCTGCACAGCAATTGGAGTGAGTTCTGCAAGGCAGCTCGTTTTGGAGGAGAAATGGCTGGTAGAGCCACACAATGAGATTTTCTGCGTGGGAGCAGTGGTGCCTGCTCATTATTGAGACTGCAGGCTCTGTGCTGCAGGGGTGGGAGGGCCTGGGGGCAGTGATGGCTGGTGGTGAGCAGGGCAGGGGCTGTGGGCACTGCCAGGGAGCTGAGCACAGGGGCTGTGGGCACTGCCAGGGGGCTGGGCACAGGGGCAGGGGCTGTGGGCACTGCCAGGGAGCTCAGCACAGGGGCTGTGGGCACTGCCAGGGAGCTGAACACAGGGGCAGGAATGTGGGCACTGCCAGGGGGCTGAGCACAGGGGCAGGAATGTGGGCACTGCCAGGGAGCTGGGCACAGGGGATGTGGGCACTGTCAGGGAGATGAGCACAGGGGCAGGGGCTGCGGGGACTGTTAAGGAGCTGGGCACAGGGGCAGGAATGTGGGCACTGCCAGGGAGCTGGGCACAGGGGCAGGAGCTGTGGGCACTGTTAAGGAGCTGAGCACAGGGGCAGGGGCTGTGGGCACTGCAAGGGAGCTCAGCACAGGGGAAGGGGCTGTGGGCACTGCCAGGGAGCTCAGCACAGGGGAAGGGGCTGTGGGCACTGCCAGGGAGCTCAGCACAGGGGCAGGAATGTGGGCACTGCCAGGCAGCTGGGCACAGAGCCTCAGCTCAGCTCTCCTGGTGTGTCTGCAGTCACAGCCCTGCCTCTGTGCTGGGCCTGCCCTGGCTGTCACCTCTCTCCCCCAGTAAAGGGATTCATCCTCACGGATTCCCATGGGGCAGCTGGATTGTGGCCCCGCACAGAGGGGCAGGAGGGGTTAAAGGCAGCCCCAAACCCTGTGCTCTAGTGGATTCAATGCTGTCCCTTCACATCATTTTAATAGGAATTTTATATATGGTTATCCAAAAGTACATGTATTACGACCCTGAAAGCTCTTTATTTTAAGCAATCATATAATTACTGGCTGTTTTCAAATTGCTCTGCTCTCCTCTAATCTTGTTTTCATAATGAAATTTGTTTAAGTCTAATACAGGCATAATGTAGAGTAATGTATCTTCTGCACCTCAGAATGGATGTTGGAAGTGTAAATTCATTACTTCTCCTTCAGCAGATCTCCTTTTTATCTCTCTTCTATAGACATTACAGTCATATTTTTCTCCTGAATACACTGATGAGGATCCAAAACTAATTTCCACCAAAATGAGAACTCCTTAAAAACACGCTCTTATCATATTGTGCAGGCTCTCTCAGCTCCACCAGCGTTCCTCACTTTAACCTCAGCTCTCATTTTTAAGTGTGGGTTTTTCCTGCCAGCGTTTCTCTCCATCTGCAGGACCAAGGCTGCTCCCTGCCTGTGCCCAGCTCCTCCAGGGCTGGATTTCTTGGGGGGGTTCGTTTGCACAGGTCCATCCTGGGCAGAAGGAGGGACACCAATGATCCTCAGGAAGGATCTGGCAGCTCAGCAGCTTGCCCTGGCTCCAGGCGCCTCCCTGCTCCTGCTCCTGCCTCAAGACAAACTGAAATCAAACATTTCAGGTCAATTTCTACGGCTTGGCAGGCAGGCACATCGTTCACATCCCTCAGTGGCACACTCACTCCTCACTTCAGTCATTCAGCAGAACCTCTGATGCCAGGGCTGCAGTTGGGAACTGGGCTTAAACACTTCCAAAGAGGCCTTTCCACAGGAAAGAGAGTCTGGGTGCTGAAAGAGACCCACCTCGAGAAGCCCAGCCCTAAAATAATTGTCATTTCAATGTAGATTGCTGTAATTGTGTTCCTGCCTCCCCGGCTCTTCTTGCATTGTGGTGTGGAAAAATAAAGAAAGATGAATTTCAATCACACTGTTGCCCTGAAAGCTATTATCACAAGATTGATTAACTGAGACTACTTTGTTTGAACAATAGGTTGTGGAGAGAGAAAAAATACATTTTCCCTCCGTCTTAGCCATGAAACAGTGATTAGACATTTATTTCTCAATTGGCATGGTCGAGATCAATACGATTTTCCAAAGATGTGCACAATTTGCTTCAAGAACTCGTCCTTGCACAGCCCTCAGGTACTCCGAGCCGTTTGGTGATTATTTGTCTCTAGGTTTGATAGATTCTCCGTTTCTGTCCATGATTCTCACTGCTGGCACTTTGGCTGGCCTGCCAGGTGGCTCCTGGTGCCCACACTGGTGGGTGACTGAGGGGATGTGTGAGCACACAGCCCCTGGGCTGGGCTGCAGCAGGAGGGGATGCTGGGGATGCTGGGGATGCTGGGGATGCTGGGGATGCTGGGGATGCTGGGGATGCTGGGGGTGCTGGGGATGCTGGGGATGATGCTGGGGATGTTGGGGATGCTGGGGATGCTGGGGGTGCTGGGGATGCTGGGGATGATGCTGGGGATGCTGGGGATGCTGGGGATGCTGGGGATGTTGGGGATGCTGGGGATGTTGGGGATATTGGGGATGCTGGGGATGCTGGGGATGCTGGGGATGCTGGGGATGCTGGGGATGCTGGGGATGATGCTGGGAATGCTGGGGATGATGCTGGGGATGCTGGGGATGTTGGGGATGCTGGGGATGCTGGGGGTGCTGGGGATGCTGCTGGGGATGCTGGGGATGCTGGGGATGCTGGGGATGCTGGGGATGCTGGAGATGCTGGGGACGCTGGGGACGCTGGGGATGCTGGGGGTGCTGGGGATGATGCTGGGGATGCTGGGGACGCTGGAGATGATGCTGGGGACGCTGGGGACGCTGGAGATGATGCTGGGGACGCTGGGGATGCTGGGGATGCTGGGGACACTGGGGATGATGCTGGGGATGCTGGGGATGTTGGGGACGCTGGGGACGCTGGGGACGCTGGGGATGCTGGAGATGCTGGGGACACTGGGGATGATGCTGGGGATGATGCTGGGGATGCTGGGGATGCTGGGGATGCTGGGGATGCTGGGGATGCTGGGACGCTGGGGATGCTGGGGATGCTGGGGATGCTGGGGATGATGCTGGGGATGCTGGGGATGCTGGGGACGCTGGGGATGCTGGGGATGCTCGGGATGCTGGGGATGCTGCTGGGGACGCTGGGGATGCTGGAGATGCTGGGGATGATGCTGGGGATGCTGGGGATGCTGGGGATGCTGGGGATGCTGGGGATGCTGGGGATGATGCTGGGCATGCTGGGGATGCTGGGGATGATGCTGGGCATGCTGGGGATGCTGGGGATGCTGGAGATGATGCTGGGGATGCTGGGGATGATGCTGGGGATGCTGGGGATGATGCTGGGGACGCTGGGGATGCTGGGGATGCTGGGGATGCTGGGCAGGGTCCCAGCTGCAGCCGGAGCTGGCCAGGACCCGCGGGGCTGCAGGGCTGCTCCCTCCCTGCAGGACATGCCTGGTGCTCCCCTCTCAGTGCCACCCAGAGGGACACGGGGGGACTCTTTGTGCTGTGCCCCTCCTCAGCCAGGGTGTGGGGCTCGCTGGTCAGCCCTGTGCAGCAGGAAACACCCGCCCTGAGCTTCAGAGAGGGGTTAGAAAGGTGAACTGAACAAATCAGCTGCCTTGGGACTCAGGGGTTTCAGGGGAGCACTGGGCACACCAGGACAGTGAAAGACCTCTCCCTGTGGAGCTCCTTTCACCATACAAATACCCTCAGGGCTGTTCTGAAAATTCTCTTCTTTTGAATTTCTGTCCCAGTTTCTTCTAGCAAGTTCAAAAGTGCCCTGAGACCACCTGCTACATCCATCCGTAACCAATTTGATATCCTGAATCATTGAATCACGTAATCTAATGTAATAATGAGCAGGTTGGACGGCAGCTTTATGAGCTGATGCTCTCTAAAATAAGTTCACGCTGAAACAGAATCCTTCAGCCAATTTTTTCCACTTCCCCTGCTGTTCAGGGGCAAACTAGGAAAACTAAGGAAAAAACCAGAGCTGAGAGCAGCACCGCTCCGTGTCTGAAACCTGCTCGGCCATCTGAGGAGATATTAAAGGAATACAGATATCTGAGCACATTTCACTGAAGAAGGCAGCCTTAATTTTAGCTGGCTGGCAGATGGGGTTTCTCATTAGCCTGTCTTTTCATCCTATTTCATGCAATTAAGAAGGTTTGGAGGGGCCCTGTGGGACTGGCGGAGGCTGCAGAGCCCCGGCTGCCTGGCTCCTGCCCCGGAGCTGCTGCCCGGCCCTGGAGCTGTGTGGAGCTTTCCCTCGGCACACACAGGGCCACAGGTGGGTTTTTCTGCGTGGATCAGGTGTGCAGAGCCCCAGTGCTGCGTGGAGCAGCCTGACATCCCACCACAGCCCTGCCCAAACCCGGCAGGGAGGGTGCTGGAGCTCCAGGAGGAGCTGAGTGTGTCCCGTCCTTCTTCAGCTCTTGGCAGAGCAGCAGAGACCCTGCCAGGAGAGAGGGGTTCTCCATCAGGGTCTTTCCAAGAGGGGCAGGCACAGCTTTATCCAGCAGGAACACCTCAGTGGGTTCATATTTCCTCTACACAGCTGCAATTTATACCTGACCTGCTCAGCCTCCTCCCTCTGACGCAGCTGTCACAGCCCAGGCCATGCTCTGATGGTGCCCCCACGCTGCACAGGGACACCCGGCCCTCCACAGCACCCGTGGGGTGGGGACAGCCCTGGGGACATGGCTCAGGGCAGGGTTAGCAGTGGACTCTGATCTTAGGGGGCCTTTCCAACCCAAACCATTGTGTCACTGGAGGAGCCCATCCCGGGGTGCAGCAGAGCCCCCCAGCACACCCCAGGGGGGACAGAGAGAGGTGGCCACGTCCCCCGGGGGCACCTGGGCAGGAGTCACTCCCTGGGACGGGGTCACTCTCTGGACAGGGTCACTCACTGTGCAGGGGTCACTCCTTGTGCAGGGGTCACTCCTTGTGCAGGGGTCACTCCCTGGGCAGGGGTCATTCTCAGTGCAGGGGTCACTCCTTGTGCAGGGTCACTCCTTGGGCAGGGGTCACTCTCTGGGCAGGGTCACTCCCTGGGCAGGGGTCACTTCCTGGGCAGGGTCACCCCTGGCTGCCAGCATCCCACCCTGCCCCTCCTCACTGCAGCTTCACCTCTGCTGCTCCCCAGGGACACCAGGCACAGCCACCCTCTGTCCTGAGTGTCCTTTTGGGGACCCTGCTCTGGGTAAATCCTGCTCACCAGGCACAGTCAGCATGTCACCCTCTGTCCTGAGTGTCCTTTTGGGGACCCTGCTCTGAGTAAATCCTGCTCCCTGGGACACCAGGCACAGCCACCCTCTGTCCTGAGTGTCCTTTTGAGACCCTGCTCGCTCTGGGTAAATCCTGCTCACCAGGCACAGTCAGCATGTCACCCTCAGTGTCCTGATTGCCCTTTTGGGGACCCTGCTCTGGGTAAATCCTGCTCACCAGGCACAGTCAGCATGTCACCCTCAGTGTCCTGAGTGCCCTTTTGGGACCCTGCTCTGGGTAAATCCTGCTCCCAGGGACACCAGGCACGGCCACTGTGTCACCCTCAGTGTCCTGAGTGCCCTTTGGGGACCCTGCTCTGGGTAAATCCTGCTCACCAGGCACGGCCACTGTGTCACCCTCAGTGTCCTGAGTGTCCTTTTGGGGACCCTGCTCTGGGTAACAGCTGCTCCCCAGGGTTTACAGGACAGGCCCCACATCCTGCACTCAGTTCCTGCAGCATTATTCCTTTGTTCCCATAGAAACCAGGGATGGGGTGGGGGGGCTTTAAAGAGTAGTCTGGAGCTAAGATAATGAAAATAAATCCAAATAAAACCCTGTCAAACCTCTGTACACGTGTACCGGCAGAAGAAAATAAAATCCTTGACTCCTTTTCCCGTATTGTGAAGCAGTGTAATTTAGTTGGGTAAAAAACCCCAAACTCTCTCATGGATGTGGCCCTTCTGCATTGTTTGCTTTTTTCCGAGGCAATTTCAGGAAAATGCTTAGCAACATGTACAGAAGGAAGCTGCTAAACCTTTGTATTAATTCTAAAACCCCAATTTCTTATTAAGTCACAAGAGATAGCTTTTACTTTGTTTCCAGCAAAAGGTAATTTGGGCTTTATTTTATTTAGAATGTTGCCCACCGTGCTGGAGAGGCGAGATTTCTTAATTGCTTTGTTGCAAAAACAATTTATGTGGGGGCTTTTAATGAGTTTAATTTTCTTTAAAGTTTTCCATGTATAAATGTGGCAGCATTTTGAAATCAAATAAATTATCTACCTAGCTGCCTCACTGCTCCCGTCATTACACTGAACACTCGAAGCTGTTCCACGAGGCTCATTGTATAGAAATTATCTGTACAGACGAGATGGAGGTGGTGGTTACAAAAAACAATAAGCAAGAGAGAAAAGCAGGGAGATTATTGCTCCATCCTCAGAGCTGTCCTCCTACTTTGGAGCTGGAGCTGCATCCCAACGTGGGAAGCTGCAACACAAAGGGCTTTGAGAAAATGGCAAAATGTCTGATCAGAATCACAGCTGGCTTGGGTTGGAAGGGACCTCAAATCCCTCCAGTGCCACCCCTGCCATGGCAGGGACACCTCCCACTGTCCCCGTGCCCAGCCTGGCCTTGGGCACTGCAGGGATCCAGGGGCAGCCACAGCAAATCTGGGAATGCTATTCCAGGGCCTGCCCACCCTGCCAGGGAGCAATGTCCCTCTAATCCCTACTCTGAGTGTCCCTAATTCCTACTCTGAGTGTCCCCTCTAATCCCTACTCTGAGTGTCCCTAATTCCTACTCTGAGTGTCCCCTCTAATCCCTAATCTAACTGTCCCTAATTCCTACTCTGAGTGTCCCCTCCTTTAGTTCAGGGCCATTGCCCCAGGTGGGTTAAACTCCAGAGCACACCCTTGTCACAGACATCTTTTATGGAAAACCCTTTCCTTAGGATTTTCCCTCCTGAGAGGCCTCAGGAACAAAATGCAAACATTGATTATCTGCTGCTGTGGGATGCAACAGGTGCATCTGGGATTGGCCCATGTTGGATGTTTGTAATTAATGGCCAATCACAGTCAGCTGGCTCAGACAGAGAGCTGAGCCACAAACCTTTGTTATCATTCTTTGCTGTTCTATTCTTAGCCAGCCTTCTGATGAAATCCTTTCTTCTATTCTTTTAGTATAGTTTTAATGTAATATATATCATAAAATAATAAATCAGCCTCTGGAACATGGAGTCAGATCCTCGTCTCTCCCCAGTCTGGAAACCCCTGTGACACGGTCACACCCTGACACACAGCAGAGGGAAGGAGGGATCAGAAGAAGCAGTGCTTGAGCAGAAGCCAGAAGGCAGAGCTCTCTCCCTGCATCAACAAGCACCCAGGACCTCACGAGGCTGAGTTCTGTTCCAAAGCATCAGCAGCCTCACACCTGGGTGCTCAGGATGCCGTGTCGTGGAGAGGCACTTGCCTGAACAGACAACAAATTAATTTCATCAAGCCCTGCAAAGCTCACAGCAGGTACCTGCACACCCTCCTCGAGAAGGGAGCCGAATCCAGGGCAGTTTTGCCACTTCCCATGGGCCTCACCATTTAAAAATTTTGCTTGTCAGCATCTCACTTTCCACTGGCCTATGCAGATGATGCTACAGCTGCACACATCTGTTCTTGTGCTGTATTTCAGGGACACACACAATGGTTTATAGGATGCTGTTGGAGCTCTTCTGCTTCAACAGCCAACTCCCCATGCAGCTCAGGGACCAGCCAGCCTGAGGTCCCTGCCAGCCCCAGCCAGTCTGAGCTGCTGTGACCATCCCATCCCCATGCTGCAGCCCAAATTCCCAGGATCACAACTAACAGACCATCATGTGTCACCTCTGTGCCTCCTCTATCCAGGGCCTAGAAGCTTCCTCCAGCCCAGGATGGGTTCCTCAGTCCGGCCCAAGCTCCATCTGCCCTCCCAGCCCACCCTGGGACCTTCCTGTCACCTTCTGCCCATTCCAGCACCCAGAACCTTCTGGTCCCACGGGAGCAACTGCAGCAAGAGGTCACAGCCGGGTGAAATCCCACAGAAGCTCCAGGAAGAACAAGGGATCCAAACTGAAGCCCCAAGATGTGTCCAGATTTCCCCACTCGCTGCTGGCCACGAGCTCTCAGAGGTGTGAGAGCTGACCATGGAATCCTGCACCACTCCTGTCAGTGAGCTGCAGGCACTCGTGGGTAATTTTCATGATATATGAGATTTAACAATAAAGAATTCATGAAGCAGGAGTTGGATCCCTCTGCTGCTGAGCAAATGGGAACATTTCCTCCACTGCAGGCTGGTGATTAATTCATGCTCAGGTACCTGGACATCAGGCTAAAGTCCTGTTTATCATCCAGGCAGGAGATGGTTCCCCTTCTCTTGCCTTGAAGAGGGTTGCCATCTCTGAAACTTGAGTGAGATCCAGCACTAATTATTCAGGAAGAGCATTAGAATGAACCTGCCAGGTCAGTTACATGAGATGGGGAGGGAGGGAGCTGTAGGATATGCAATTATCTATTTATCTTGTGGCTTGGGGTGTGAGTTCATAATGACCCTTTCACAATCCAAAACCGTGTAAAATCTTAAATGCAGCATCCAGACAGAGCAGAGGAAATATACAGAGCTGTGGTTAAAATACTGTTTGGGGAAAAAAATCCAGACAACTTCTCATTGCAAAGGGACGGGGGAAGGGGAATTTAAATTGTATTTATTACACCAAGCCACAATTCTGGCCCACCTTCCCCAGAGCCATCCCAAGCCAGGTGAGGGGGATGCCTGAGTGTGACCATGGTCACAGGGGTCTCGGGATGAGGGAAGAGATGAGGATCTGACTCCATGTTTCAGAAGGCTGATTTATTATTTTATGATATTTATTATTATTTTATTATATATATATTATATACAACAATATTTTATGATATATATATTATATTACAACTATACTAAAAGAATAGAAGAAAAGGTTCTCCTCAGAAGGCTAGTTAAGCTAAGAATAGAAAGGAAAGAATGATAACGAAGGCAGCTGTCCCAGACTCTCTGTCTGAGCCAGCTGACTGTGATTGGCCATTAATTACAAACATCCAACACGGGCCAATCCCAGATGCACCTGTTGCATTCCACAGCAGCAGATAATCAATGTTTGCATTTTGTTCCTGAGGCCTCTCAGCTCCTCAGGAGGAACAATCCTAAGGAAAGGGTTTCCATCAAAGCTGTGTGTGACACCTGAGCTCTGTGTGGCACAGCTCACCTGTCCCTCAGCCACACACAACATCCCCGGGGCACTCTGGGGCTGGGACAACGACCCTGAGCAGGAGGAGAGCAGATCCAGGGACAGTTTGGCACCTCTGCAGTGCCCCACACATGTCCCTGGGACACCAGGGAAGCCAGGCCCTGCTGCTGTGCCTTCCCAGGTGCTCCCACTCAGCAGCACCGACCAGAGCTTCCCCAGCCAGGGGCTCTCACCTGGCTGCTGCCCCCCGCCCTCCTGGCTGTGCCCCCTCGTGGGACAGCAGCAGCTCCAGGGGAACGTGGCAGTGGCAGCCCCTTGGTGCGTGTGACACCCTGGGTGCCATCCCTGGAGTGCCCAGGATGCTGGGTTAACAGGGTGACTCCTATGACACTGTGGGTGCCATCCTGGAGTGCCACTGCCAGGATGCTGGGTTAATGGGGTGACTCCTATGACACCGTGGGTGCCATCCTGGGGTGCTGATGCCCAGGGTTAACGGGGTGACTCCTGTGACACCATGGGTGCCATCCTGGAGTGCTGATGCCCAGGGTTAACAGGGTGACTCCTGTATGACAGCATGGGTGCCATCCTGGGGTGTTGATGCCCAGGGTTAACGGGGTGACTCCTGCATGGCACCCCCTGAGCAGGGACAGTAGTTGCCGGGCAGGTCACCAGCACTGGACACGCTGCAGCTCACTGTGTTCAGCACTGCCTCTCTGCCCAGGAGCACTCAGCTCGTTGTATCATCCATAATAAATAAAGTTCAAAAGCCACCGAGTTCATGGGCAGCCAGGACAGCTGTGGGCATCACCAGGCATTAACTTGGCAGATTGTTGCCCTCAGATGTGTTCTCTGCACAGCGACGTTACAGCCTGAGAAATGCCATCTCCTAAGTGTCTGTTTCCAGATGAGATGTTATTACTTATTTATAAGCACACAACAAGTGCCTGGAAATTAAGAGATATTCAGAAAAATGAGCTCTCTGGTGACCATCAACCACACGGTGCTGCCAGAGCATCTTCTTCATGTTGTGTTTGCTCTTAGTGTGAGTGGCAAGAACAGTCTGGATTCATTTCTTACAAGATCTTGTGTCATTCACCTGAATTTCCTTTCAGTCCAAATCATTCTGCTTCCAAACAAGCACTGGGTGCTCAGGCAGGGGCTCTGCCTGGCACCAAGGCCTGGCTGTGCCCACACAGCAAAGCCACCCAGATCCCGGGCACAGAGCCCGTGGGTCCAGGGTTCATCCACCTGTGCACAGGTAAGAGTGCTCTGCACACAAACCCCTCTGCCTCCCCGCTCTGGGGCATGGCAGCACTGGGGCCACCAAGGGCCCCTCAGTGGCACCTCTCCAGCTTCCCAAGGGGCACCAGAGCCCCTCTCCAGCCCTGCAGCCTCTGCCAGGCACGAGGGGCTTGGAATCCAACTCCAAATGCCAACAACTCACAATTTCATTTTCCCTTTCCCAGCCCGGCTGAGCTGGGGATGCTGGGGAGGGCCAGGGCACAACCAGGGGCATTCCCAGGGCACACCTGGGGCATTCCAGGGCACACCTGGGGCATTCCCAGGGCACACCTGGGGCATTCCAGAGCACACCTGGGGCATTCCAGGGCACACCTGGGGCATTCCCAGAGCACACCTGGGGCATTCCAGGGCACACTTGGGGCATTCCCAGGGCACACCTGGGGCATTCCAGGGCACACCTGGGGCATTCCAGGGCACAGCCTGGGGCATTCCAGGGCACACCTGGGGCAATCCCAGGGCACAGCCAGGGGAGCACCAGGGCACACCTGGGGCATTCCCAGGGCACACCTGGGGCATTCCCAGGGCACAGCCAGGGGAGCACCAGGGCACACCTGGGGCATTCCCAGGGCACACCTGGGGCATTCCCAGGGCACAGCCTGGGGCAATCCCAGGGCACACCTGGGGCATTCCCAGGGCACACCTGGGGCATTCCCAGAGGACACCTGGGGCATTCCCAGAGCACACCTGGGGCATTCCAGGGCACACCTGGGGCATTCCCAGGGCCAGGGCACACCTGGGGCATTCCCAGGGTACACCTGGGGCATTCCAGGGCACACCTGGGGCATTCCCAGGATCCAGCCTGGGGCATTCCAGGGCACAGCCTGGGGCATTCCCAGGGCCAGGAGGGCACACCTGGGCCATTGCCAGGGCCACGCCAGCCCTGCCCTGGCAGCAGTGGGCACCACTGCCCCAGCCCAGGAGGGCTCTGCTGACAGCAGGCAGCCCCATCGCTCTCCTCCAGAGCAAAGCCTTTTTTATCTCTTCCTTTGTGAGCTAATAATGTTTTTTTAATTGAAACATGTTCAGCTTCTCCTTCTTTCTTCTTGTTTCAAGTGATTTCTGCCTCTGCCAGCAAAATAAGAGCCTGTGCTGCTGGGTTTGTTGGTTTTATTTTTTATTTCCCAGAAAATGCAAAGGGTTTTTTCTTCCTCTTCGTTTTTTTTTTTTTCTGCAAGATTTCAGCTCTTTGACTTTGGAAGAGGAATCATTGTGGAGAAAGTATTTCTTGAAATGATGACAGAAGCAAAATTATATTCCTTTGTAGAAAACAGGGACATTTGAAGACAGGCTTTACATCTTTGTTCTTTGTTCCGGGAAGTGCGAATTCGCAGGGTCCTGGACCATTAATCCTTCCCCATTCTTGGTTTTTGAAGATGAACATTGCAGAGAATGAGGCATTGTGCTTGAAAGGTCTTTTCAGAAAATACCTTTTCCTTCCACAATATGTTCCAGTTCTCTGATAATTTGCAGAATAACTTGGCAATTCGTGGCTTTTCCTCATAAATATTTATTTTCCCAGGACGCCCTGGTGTGACTGGGCTCCCAGGGTTGCTGTGAGCAGCCTCCCCTCGCCCTGCTCCCAGCTGAGGGTTTGGCAGCTCCCTGAGCCCTGGTGCCCAGGGGCCCTGTCCCAGCACGTGGCTGCACTGGAGAGTCTCCAGCAGCACTGGTGCCACCGGGGGTCTCCAGCAGCACTGGTGCCACCGGGGGTCTCCTGCTCCCTCTGCCAGCCCAGGGTCCGACAGCTGAAACCAGCTCCCCTCTGCTTGGGTTGGGACATCTCACTGAACCCAGATTGCTTTGGGTTGGAAGGGACATCAGAGCCCACCCAGTGCCACCCTGCCGTGGGCAGGGACACCTCCCACTGTCCCCAGTGCCCAGCCTGGCCTTGGGCACTGCCAGGGATCCAGGGGCAGCCCCAGCTGCTCTGGGAATGCTATCCAGGGCCTGCCCACCCTCACGGGGAACAATTCCCAATTCCTTCCCAACCTCCAGTTAAAATCCACCCTCCTTTGGCTTAAAGCCATTTTCCTCAGTAAATATGATTTCCTTTGCTCCCTGAGCAAGGGGAGATGCCAAGGCCACAGAGCAGCATTGCCCATGGAAGGAAGCAGGAGGCCCCTGGCTGAAGGGGCTGTCCTGCAGGTGCTGGGCAGGCAGTGCCACCCCTCAGTCCCTGGCACCACAAACAGCCCCATGGCCCCGGGCGAGGGCAGAGCCCCGGAGCAGGCAGGGAGCACAGCAGAGCTGCAGGTGGTGCTGCCCAGCCAGAGCTCCCCATGCCCGGAGCACGCTGGCACCCGGCTGTGGCACGGGTGGAGCTGTGAGTGGCATCCAGGGACAGCCAGCCCCGGGCACCATCGCTGAGGCTGTGAAGTTCCCACTCGATCAGTGACAGCAGCAGCTCTGCCAAGCGGGGCTGTGAATCCATGCGCTCACAATTCTCAGCTCACAAACGCCCTGGGGTGGCCACAGCAAGGGGGTGGCAGCGGGTCCGGGCCCCTGCCCTGCCTGGCCCTGGGGGATGTTCGTGTGTGCCATGCAGAGGTACAGAATGGCCTGGCTGGAACAGACCTCAGGGACCACCCAACTCCAGCCCCCCAGGCCGGGCAGGGACACCTTCCACCGGACCAGGCTGCCCCAACCTCTGCCCAGCCCGGCCTTGGGCACTGCCAGGGAACACCCGAACAGTGCCAGGGACTCTGGGCAGCTGTGCCAGCCCTGCTGTGCCCTGCAGTGCCCCGGTGCCACGGGCACAGCTGCAGGGGGTGAGCCTGCTCCTGGCAGGGACAGGAGGGGCACGGCCGAGCCCTGGTGGGAATCGGTGCCTTTGGCACTGCCCTGCAGGGCTCGGTGCCCGCCGTGCCCACGGGCCGTGCCCGGCCATCCAGGCTCTGACCCCGCACCCAGGGGCTCCTCAGCCGGCTCTGCTCGGGGCTGGCTGTCCCTGGACGCCTTTGGCAGCACTGGGGAAAAGGAAAAATGACCCAAACACGACCGGCCGGAGCTCTCCCTCTCTGCCCGCCGGGTTCTGGCAGCGCTCCCTCGGCCCTGGTGGTGACGGGGCCACAGAGGGGCCACAGAGGGGCTGGGGGGCTCTGCTCACCTGGGCACGGAGGGGTGGGCTCTGCTCACCTGGGCACAGAGCGATGGGCTCTGCTCACCTGGGCACGGAGGGGTGGGCTCTGCTCACCTGGGCACAGAGCGATGGGCTCTGCTCACCTGGGCACGGAGGGGTGGGCTCTGCTCACCTGGGCACGGAGCGATGGGCTCTGCTCACCTGGGCACACAGCAATGGGCTCTGCTCACCTGGGCATGGAACAATGGGCTCTGCTCACCTGGGCACGGAGGGATGGGCTCCACTCACCTGGGCATGGAGAAATGGGTCTGCTCACCTGGGCATGGAACAATGGGCTCTGCTCACCTGGGCCCGGGCACTGCCAGGCTGGTGCAGCAGGGTGGGATCACACCTGCTCCTGCAATGCAGGAGGGAGTTCAGCTCTCAGGGACTCCATCCCCTCGAGATGCTCCTCTGGAAGCAGCAACAAAAATCTGGAAAAAAAGTCAACACAGCTGAGGTGCTGTCCAAACCTGCCTTCAGTCCAGAAGGTAAAAAAAATCCCAAATTTGCAAGGGTCTGAATGAAAATGGTTCTGAATAAAGGCAGACTCCCAGATCCGTGGGGTATGACATCCCAGAGGAACTGCTGAGGCTGCTGGATCCTGCATGCAGACAGTTTGATGATGACAGCGTGAGGTCAGGGGGCTCAGCACGACCCCAGCTCTGGCTGAGCGCTGATAACTCCAGGGCAGAGCTCCCAATCTCCTCACAGAGCCTCTGATCCCCGAGCCTGAGAGGCACCAGGCAGAGAGGGAGCAGGGACAGGCAGGGTGCAAGGGGCTGCTGCAAACCAGGACCCTCAAATTTCCCTCCCCTCTCCCTTTCCCAGCAAACAAGGGAAATATGTAAAGTCACAACTTCAATATTCCAACATGAATTAACATACTTATTTTTTACAATCCCGGTGTTTGATTTCAGTTTCTTAATCCCTTATGATTGAATCGGTATGTGGGGTGTGAAACCAACGCTGCAGCATGTTTTAAATCTCGGTTTGGGGGGAATATGAACACCTGGTGGACACTGGGGACAGGACCCCTCTTGGCTGGGCCTGTGGAGCAGGAGGCAGCAGCAGCAGCCCCTCAGGGGTGCCCTGCAAAGCACAAACACGGTGTGGGCAGTGGCTGTGCCCAGCTCACAGAGCTGTGCCCTGGAAGGACACTGTAGTGACAGGACAATTACACCCGGTATTAAACCCCTGCAGCCAAGGCCGGGGTGCATCCCCTGTCACCCCGCGCTCCTCAGCAGCAGCAGCAGAGCTCAGGAGCCTTCTGGGCCCAGGGAAATGTAGAGAATAAAGTAAATGAAAACAGAATGGAAAGTAAATAGTAGAAGGAAAGAGAGGCATGAATCAGCATTTATTTACTTATTTGTTTGTTTGTTTCTTTATGCCTCGTTCACTGCTGACTCCAGAAGGGGCGTGCAAGGAAACTCCAACAGCGTGCAGAGCTCGTGCAGTGGGAGGGCAGGGCCAGGGGTGCCAGGCGCAGGGGTGCCAGGCGCAGGAGTGCCAGGTGCAGGGTGCCAGGGCCAGGGGCACCCCGAGGCCAGGGGGTCTCTGCTCAGCTTTACTGACAGCTGGGAAACCAGCCCCAGCAAACGCATCCCCCATGTCCTCAAAGACTGCCTGTGCAAATCCCATTCTTATCAAATTTGATTCTCCCCGTTAATGGCTTTGCTTGGCAGTTTCAGAGGACTAATGAGCTCACTAACAACGTTCTCTTGCCATCTTTTCCTCGGAATGTGAAAATGGTGTGTCTGTAAAACCCGTGGTCATTACCGAGCACTCGTGATTATCGCTGCTTTTCCTAAGCACATTGTCAAGGTTCCTGAGCCTGTGTGCCTTCAAGGTGACCACAGACTCGCAGCTATTTTGGCTTCCTCGTCCAAATGTAACTACCACAGTGCTGGGTGCAGTAAATCACCCCTTGAAATGTATTTACATAGCAGAAAACACGTGTACAGATACCTCTGCCCACCAGCAGCACAGCCTGGTGCACGTCCTCCACACAGGTCACCTTGGCCAGCACCTGCCCATCAAACCCCAGCTGGGTGCACTGGTGGGACTGGGTCAAGAGCAAGGAGAAAAGTGATAGATTTTGCTTCAGATTCTTCCAGAAACTAATTTCTGTTATCCAATAAACAAAAGCTTCCAAGAACTGGAAATATATCCCACTCTTGCCAAAAGAAAAATAAAGACATTTCTCAAATGCCAGCACCTGAGACTGGAGCAGTGCCCCCCTGCAAGCCTGGCACAGACTGGCTCAGCCTGGCCCAGCAGGACGGCCCTGCTCACCGCAGAGGAGCAGGTCACCCTTCAGAGTCCCTTCCAATGAACCATTCTGTAATTCTGTCATCATTGTGAGCCCAGACAACAAAACAAGAATCGATGGCTCCCCAGGGCGCCTGCTCAGAATAAACTTTCCATTTTCCCAGTTCCCTGTGAGCTGTGCCTGCACCAAGCCACAGGCGCCATCCCCCTCACCGTGAGCGCACACTGAGCTCATCGCCTTCTTCCTCTGACTGCGGGGACCTGATTGGCAAAATATCAACAGTTCCTGCCAGAGGGCCCTGACCACACCTGCGATGTCCTTTCTGCCATTCCTGACCGGCTCCTTGCCGCAGCTCAGCCCTGCATTCCCAGCCCGAGCAGCCAGAGCCTCTGACCGCGGAGTCACAGCCGAACCAAAGGTCACAAACATTCCCGACATAAAATAAATGGAGTTCATTCACAGCTCTTCTGTGCTACTCAAACGCCAAACAATGCCATCAACGTCAAGAGCTGCCCCAGCTCACCTCCAGCACGGCGGTGATCCGCAGTCAGCTGGTCATTAATTAGGCTAATTGCATGTTGAGTGTGTGTGTGTGTGTGTGTGTGTGTGTGTGTGTGTGTGTGTGTGTGTGTGTGTGTGTGCACCTCCTTATGGAGATTTATCTGCGTCTGCCCAAACACAGAACATGTTCAGTACAAGGTAGACACTGACAACATTTGAAACTGAACAGCTGGAATTTGTCACAAATATAACAAATTCAAAGAGAGGAGTTACAGCGATTTGTTGAGTTCAGCAGTGGGAACTCCTGGTGGCACGTACAGGAGAATTGGATTTCAAACAGAAGATTTTGCTGTGTTTTGGCCTCGCTCTGGGAAAAGGTCTGGCTAGAGGCTTTTAACAAGGATCAGCACCTAATATCCCAGTGAGGACTGATTTCCCCATGAGGACTAACCTGCTGGGAGCCAGTGCAGGACAAACTGGTGAGAATTTGGGGCAGTTTTAGGTGGCTTTTGCCCCCAAAAGACAGAATCTACACACGTGGCTGCAAGCCTGAGGAATGCAAACAACTGAAGTCCCGGTGTGCTGGCTTTGCTTTGAGCCAATAACTAAATAATTAATTGTTAATACATGAATGATGATGTCTGATGCTTTTTCATGTCTGGGCAGGGCATGAAAGAACAGAGAACAGAGGTATGTTTAGATTTAAAGGAAGCACATTCAGCATCAGCTTGCTGTGGTTTGGAGGAGATGGCACCTGGGGGTAATTGCTTCAAGACTCAGCACTAATTTTGTTTTCCCATTCTGCTTAGAGAATAAAGACTGACTCTCGTTTGTACGTTCCACAAAGGCATGAAGTCCAAGGCTGCAGTCCTTGCTGTGTTTTGCTGTGGACTGTTAGGATAAAAGTAGAACATTCATCTGCAATTGCAATAAACCAGCCCAAACACGTCTTACTGTTCTACGCCTTTTGAAATTATATTCACTTTTTGGAATATGAACAATAAAAAGGACAGAACAATGGGGAAATGGAAGGGAATATGCATGCAGTGTGATGCCTGCAGTATTCCAGGGGACAGCAGCAAACAGAGTTTACCATGCACCCCTTCATTTGAAAGGCCCACCTGCAAACCCACTCCCATTTTCCCTTTGCTGGGTTGTCAGCTGCCTTTGAATGAAAGCGTTGCTGGGATGGGCAGAATGCTCAGTGCTGCTGAGAGCAGGAGCCCAATGCCCACTGCTGCTGAGAGCAGGAGCCCAATGCTCAGTGCTGCTGAGAGCAGGAGCCCAATGCTCACTGCTGCTGAGAGCAGGAGCCCAATGCTCAGTGCTGCTGAGAGCAGGAGCCCAATGCTCAGTGCTGCTGAGAGCAGGAGCCCAATGCTCAGTGCTGCTGAGAGCAGGAGCCCGTGCTGGATGGGCTGGGGCTGCTCTGAGAGCTGCTGCCCAGCCTGGCTGTGAGCTCCAGATCACACAGCCCGAGAATTAAAAACATTAACACTGAAAACAGCAGTGAGTGATTCAGGGCGGCCCAGGTGTCTCAGCAGAATTCCTGACAGTGCTGAGCCCGGCTCCTGAGCCACCTCCACAGGCAGCACAGCCCCATCCCTGCATCCCCTGCTGGCTCTGGAACGGGCACAGCCAGGGGAAGGCTTTCCATCCCTGCATGCTCTGTGGCTGTGGAGCAGGCACAGCCAGGGGAAGGCTTTCCATCCCTCCATGCTCTGTGGCTGTGGAGCAGGCACAGCCAGGGGAAGGCTTTCCAGCACAGCCCCATCCCTCCATCCCCTGCTGGCTCTGGAGCAGGCACAGCCAGGGGAAGGCTTTCCATCCCTGCATGCTCTGTGGCTGTGGAGCAGGCACAGCCAGGGGAAGGCTTTCCATCCCTCCATGCTCTGTGGCTCTGGAGCAGGCACAGCAAAGGGAAGGCTTTCCAGGACAGCCCCATCCCTCCATCCTCTGTGGCTCTGGAACAGGCACAGCAAGGGGAAGGCTTTCCATCCCTCCATGCTCTGTGGCTGTGGAACGGGCACAGCCAGGGGAAGGCTTTCCATCCCTCCATCCCCTGTGGCTCTGGAACAGGCACAGTGAGGGGAAGGCTTTCCATCCCTCCATCCCCTGTGGCTCTGGAACAGGCACAGTGAGGGGAAGGCTTTCCATCCCTCCATGCTCTGTGGCTGTGGAACAGGCACAGCAAGGGGAAGGCTTTCCAGCACAGCCCCATCACTCCATGCTCTGTGGCTCTGGAGCAGGCACAGCCAGGGGAAGGCTTTCCATCCCTCCATGCTCTGTGGCTGTGGAGCAGGCACAGCCAGGGGAAGGTTTTCCATCTCTCCATCTCCTGTGGCTCTGGAACAAGCACAGCCAGGGGAAGGCTTTCCAGCACAGCCCCATCCCTCCATGCTCTGTGGCTCTGGAGCAGGCACAGCCAGGGGAAGGCTTTCCATCCCTCCATGCTCTGTGGCTGTGGAACGGGCACAGCCAGGGGAAGGCTTTCCATCCCTCCATCCCCTGTGGCTCTGGAGCAGGCACAGCCAGGGGAAGGCTTTCCATCCCTCCATGCTCTGTGGCTCTGGAATGGGCACAGCCAGGGGAAGGCTTTCCATCCCTCCATGCTCTGTGGCTCTGGAGCAGGCACAGCCAGGGGAAGGCCTTGCCCTGCTCAGTGCAGCAGCACAGGGCCGCAGGGTTTTGATGATGGGAAATTACAGCATTTCCTTCTCTTGGGAAAATATCCTCTTACACCCCGGGCTTTGCAATCTGCGTGCTTCATCCTGCAAGAGAGTACTGAAAATCCTCAGGAGATATTTGAGGAGGAAAAACTAGAGGCAAATGGTCTTAGTTTGTATAATGACTATGTTTAATTTTGCGTGCTTGATCTTTTTCTTATTCCTGTTGTTTCCTCTTGCTCTCCAATCCCCTCACTTCCTCAGTCAACAAGTGATTAATTGTGATGGCAGCTGCTGACCCCATCACAACGTGGCTCTATTAAACACAGTTTTAATGGTACCAGACTCACTTAGCAGTGCCCAGTGATGGATGGTTTCTCACAGCACACCAAATGGATCATTTGTAATTGTGACTCCTCACCAATGGCACGGAGCCTCATCCCAGGCATCAGCAACTCCGATGGGCTGGCACTGAGAATGGCCACAAAAGGCACCAAAATGGACAAAGACACTGCTGGAAAGGGCACCAGAGCTTTTTCATGTACATTCCCCAAAACTCACCAAACTTCCCGGAAGTTTATTTGCCTTAAATTCCACTTAAAAGAAATTTAGAAAGCTTTGTACTTCACCCTGATAGATTCACAGACATCCCCAGTGGAAGGAAGTAGCACAGACACAGCAATGCTAAATGGATTCTTGTATCAGCATCATCACAGTGATTACCAAATAAATTTATAATTAGGATACACTTGAAGTATTAGGAGGAATAAAAGATCAAACACACCTCTTTATCAGGGAAAAGGAGCTGAAACTACAGACCATAACAGGCTGTGCTGAGAGGTAAAGATCGTGTTACCATTGAATTTTTTATATCCTCCAAAGGTCAAAATCACTTCACCATAAAATTTTCAGTGTCACAAAATTCAGAAGTAGTAAATGTGTTTTTGTTCTAGTCTAGTCATGCACGCAAATTATTGGAACCCTTAAATTGTTAGAACATCAAATAAGAAAATCAGGATGTGGAAGTTCCCATCTTGTCATTAGAGTGACTATTTCTGAAAATCTAATCCGTTGGAGATGGTCATAATTACTGTAAAATTGCTTCTGAAACTAATTTGTTCATGCACACACAAATGAAACAGAATTACATTTCCTTTTTCTCTTTTTCCTTTTTTTTTTTTTTGGTACAAAGGAAAGACGAGACACCGGCCTCCTTTGAATATCAGGGTCTTTCTTGGCTTTTGATCTTCTTTGAAATGTTCTCATCAAGGGCCTCGTTAAGGCAGCAGAGTCCAAGCCTGGCACCTTAAAGAGCTGCAACCCAACCACTGGATTCAGCTGCAGGTCCAGAGCCACCTGCAGATGTGCCCTGAACTCACACCTGTCCTGGGCTCACACCTGTCCTGAGCCCACACCTGTCCTGAGCTCACAGCTCACACCTGCATTGAGCAAACACCTGCCCTGGGCTCACACCTGCCCTGGGCTCACAGCTCACACCTGCATTGAGCAAACACCTGCCCTGGGCTCACACCTGCCCTGGGCTCACACCTGCCCTGGGCTCACACCTGCCCTGAGCTCACAGCTCACACCTGCCCTGGGCTCACAGCTCACACCTGCATTGAGCAAACACCTGCCCTGGGCTCACACCTGTCCTGGGCTCACAGCTCACACCTGCATTGAGCAAACACATGTCCTGGGCTCACAGCTCACACCTGCCCTGAGCTCACAGCTCACACCTGCCCTGGGCTCACACCTGCCCTGAGCTCACAGCTCACACCTGCCCTGGGCTCACACCTGCCCTGGGCTCACTTTCTTCCTTGCTCAAACACTCTCCTCTCCAGTCACCTGCAGGTGTGCCAGGCTGGTATTTGTGCCACCTTGGGAGAGCAGGCAGAGCCACCAGCTGCCCGTGTGCAGAGGATTTGTGCAGGGGATTTCTGTGCACACCCGTTCCCTGGTCCCCCTCAGGGGCTGGGCCCTGCTCACCACCTCTCCCTGGCCATCCCAGGTCCTTTGAGCCTTTCTGGTTCCGTGGTTTAGGCCATGGCTGTACTCCAGCTGTTTGCCACAGGACAAGGAGCACACCCAGTGCCTTGGCCTCAGGTGCAGTCTAAAAGCAGATCTGAAGCATGGAATGAGTCACTGTACAGAGGTAAATGTTGTTTTCTCTCAGAAGCAGGGGTTCATGTGTGTATATCTCAAGCATTTATCCCATGTTTATTTGATATACTCTCAACTTCACAAACTGCAGATAAGGGAGTTGACTCTATTGCAGTTTTGTTCTATAATCATGACAAATGTCACTTCTTTTCTAAGAATATTGTCATTCCCTTGTCTTATTATTTCAGCATCTTCCTTCTCTGCTGCTGATAAATGAAAGTTAATTGAATTTAATACTGAAAGCCATAGGCACAGGCCCATTTCCCAGCCTGAGCTGTGCTCCTCGGTGCAGCCACTGAGCAGAACACAGAGTTTAGGCTCAGCTGCTGGCTCAGCACACAGGACTGAGACCACCGGGGCTGTTACAGCTCCAGACCCAGAATGGGAAGGCCTCGGCTCTGCCATGGCATTTGTGGCATTAAAGAAGCTCTGTCACTGCAGAGAACAGGGACACCCCAGGGCTCAGGAGATCTCCTGCCTGATGCTGTCAAGCCCAAAGGTGGCACAGAGTTCCTGTGGGCTATGGAACAGGTAATGAGGCAAAAGGCAGGAGTTTGGATTTTCTTCCATTGCTGGGGCTTGAAGCTCCCATTTCAGGTGGAGTCCCAGCCCTTCAGAGAGGAGATGGGGAGCCTGCTTCCAGCCCTTCCCACAGCCCCTGCAGCCTGCAGTACTCTCCTTGTCTCTGCTCAAATGATGAAGCAGATGCAAGGCAGAAATCTGCTAGGTTTTGTTTTTAGGCTGGGATTATCTTTCGAATTATCTTGAAAGGAGTCAGCTCATGCTTGAAAACCAGCCTGGTGACTGCTTCCCCTGCCTGTGGGTGGCTGGGGAGTGCTTGGTACATGGAGGGGCTCTTCAGAGGAAAAGAGAGAACACAGTTTCCTGCATTTCCTCGAAGGGAATATCACCGGGCAGGGTGTTTGGATTGGAAGCCTCAAGGGTGAAAAAAGGGTGTGAAAATACTGAGCTGGAGTGTGTTCAGTCTTCCAGCATAAATTACACAGCTGTTTAATATTATTTACTGTGTAAAAATGCACTTAGAACATTCAGGCAAATTCACAGAACATCCGAAAGCACATCCTTGATAGATGTCTGGAAGAAAAGAAGGAATGTACCAGTATCCATGACAACACAGCCACCGCCATGCACGGGGATGGGAGCATGCACTGCTGAGCATCATGGAGATTTGAAAAAGCTGCTGCTGTCCAGGGCAGAGCTTCTCGTGCACATTTCATGCACATTAACTTTATTACCTGTTCCCAATTAGGTGTCTTGGTGTTTGGTGAGGTTTGGAAGCTGTTGAGGAGGGATGGGTGGGGGTGGTGGGTGCAGGGCTGGCATGGGGACAGGGACAGAGCTGGGGACATGGGTGGGACAGAGTTGGGGACATGGGTGGGACAGAGCTGGGGACATGGGTGGGACAGAGCTGGGGACATGGGTGGGACAGAGTTGGGGCCACGGGCAGGGGCGCAGGGGGCTGAGGGGCACCTGGAGCCAGGCCTGGTGTCCTCCCTGCCTGTCCTGTGTCCCCAGCTCTGTCCCACCCATGTCCCCAGCTCTGTCCTGCCCGTGTCCCCAGCTCTGTCCTGCCCATGTCCCCAGCTCTGTCCTGCCCGTGTCCCCAACTCTGTCCTGCCCATGTCCCCAGCTCTGTCCTGCCCATGTCCCCAGCTGTGTCTTGCCCATGTCCTCAGCTGTGTCCTGCCTGTGTTCCTGGCTCTGTCCTGCCCATGTCCCCAGCTCTGTCCTGCCCATGTCCCCAGCTCTGTCCTGTCCGTGGGTCCACCCCATCTCCCGTGGGTGTCTGTCCCTGTCCCTGTCCCTGTCCCTGTCCCTGTCCCTGTCCCTGCCCTGTCCCTGTCCCTGTCCCAGCCCTGTCCCTGTCCCTGCCCTGTCCCTGATGTGTCCCTGCCCTGTCCCTGCCCTGTCCCTGTGCCAGCCCCGTGCAGGGGCAGCAGCTCTGGCTCGAGCACAGCTCAGTGTCAGAGGCAGGCTGCACAGGGGGCACAGGGCACAGGGGTCCATGCCCAGCTAGGCTGGCCAGGTGATGTTCCTGGGGGAAATAAACCCTGAGATGTGCTACGAGGGAATGGTGTCAGGGAAAACCAAACTCCTCTCAGTCCTGCTCTCCTCTCTTGCATCCAGTGCCATCTTTGTGATCCATGGAAACCTGCCACAACCATGAGCCCCAGTTCAGAGCTGCCATAGATCGATGCCAAAGGAAAAATAAACTGGGGCGTTCAGGAGGCCCCCACAGGAGCCACAGCTCTGCAGGCAGCACGGACAGAGGAGGCTCCTGTGCAGTTGCTGCAGCCTGGCCCTGGGGAGCTGTCCCTGCCCAAACTCAGCTCCTCCCCATCCCTGCGGTGCTTCGGGCACCTCTGGATTAATGCAGCCAGAGCAGCCCTCAGCAAACCTTCAAATTCACATCCTGTAAGTCCAAAATCTCACCTGCACAGGTGAGAAATCCCACCTGTACTGCAGCAAGCAGAGAGAGGAAACAAAGAGCCTGAAACACGGCCCCATGCTGCTTCCCTGGGGTTTGCACTGTGCCTCCACTGACCTTCCCCACTTCCAATGGGCTCACACAGGAGCTGAGGGACCTCCTCAGGAGTGACCATGAGGATACAAACCTTGGCATGACACTGGAATTTATCATTCCTCAGGAAAATCTCCCTTTCAGACTGCTATTCACACCAGAAACTTCACCTCCTGTTGTTTATTTTTAGAGTAAATATTTCATTCCACTGCCTCTGTTTCATGACTCTTCATTTCTGACATAGGAGATTCTGGAGAGCAAAAGTCAGTAACTTTGTGACTTTGGAAAGGAAACGATGCTGCTCTTTGAAACAAGGGTCACTGGATAATGCAGGAGTCCAGTTTCTCTCTCAATGTTTTCTGGGCTTTGGTGGGGTTATTTTCCCACTAATAGCTTTTATATTTCCGGAGAAAAAGGCTGTGTGAACCCAGAGTGCCCGCTGGAAAATCTGTTGTTGTGTTTATGAACTGTTGGATCGGCTGGAGATTGTGACATGAATAGCAATTCAGCAAAGGGACAGAAACAAACCATCTGTGCCTGGGTGGAACCACGTCTGCACAATGTCAGCTCAGGGCAACTTTCTGCACAGAAAATACAGTAATTATATCAGAGAACATTCCATAATGCAGTCATTAGCACGGCCGTAACTGCAGTGATGGGATGACACCATTGGGTGATCTCCAGGTGGGTTTAAGGAGCACAAGTGTCAGTGCTGGCTCCCCAGAGTCATGACCAGGACACTCCTGCCAGAGCCCCAAGGGGGGACAGAGCCAGCTCGGGGCGTGGGGACAGCTCCGGGGGGACAGGCTGGGCTGGGACCCCTGAAACCCACCCCGGCAGGGTCCCACAGCCACGGAGATCCCGAGGGACAGAGGGGAGGCTGGGACAGGGCAGGGACAGGGCAGAGTAGGGATCATGGGATGGGATGGGATGGGATGGGATGGGATGGGATGGGATGGGATGGGATGGGATGGGATGGGATGGAGGCTCCGGGTGCCACAGTGTCCCCAGTCCCACTCCTGCCCCGCTCCCTCTGCAGGGACCGACCCTCCCCGAGGCTCTCCCCGGTCCCTCCCCGATCCCTCCCGGTCCCTCCCCGACCCTCCCCGACCCTCCCCGGTCCCTCCCGGGGCTCTCCCCGATCCCTCCCGGTCCCTCCCCAACCCTCCCCGACCCTCCCTGGTCCCTCCCGGGCTCTCCCGCCCTTCCGGACGCAGCGGGGCCGACCCTTCCATCACGGCATGAATTAACTCAGCCCGTGGCAGGAAAGAGCATTTCAGGGGTGATTATATTCTGTACTGGAGCGAATGCACCTTAATAAACCCCAGCCAAATGCATATAGAAAAGGTAACGCTGCGGATTTATCTTTTTTTTCTGTATTCTTTTATGGCCTCCATTTGCTTTTGTTCTCTTTTTTTATCCTTTTGGCTTTTATGTTTGCAAGTGATAAATTTTCCCATGTTTTACATTTTATATGTAGTTTATCTCTTTATTTTGTACTTATATTGCATTGAAAATGGAATGAGTCTTTAGAATAATACAGCTGATATTGAATTTTTTAAATTGCTATTGGGTATATACTGCATAAGGTGGTTATCTGATCTCCAACTTAATCATGGGAAAATATTGCTATGGGGAAAGCTGACTGAGTAACAATGAGCCCCCTATGCTTTCACAAAATTTATTTAACTATAAACCTATTATAAAACATTAATTTAGAATTCTCTTACTTTCTGCTACGTTCAGGTCAGATTTATTGTACACCATTGCTGAATTCACACCAAAACTGAATTAATCGTGCGGTCTCAGAGGCTCCCATTTGAGTTTATCAAGATATGCTCCGGCTCTCAGGATTTCCTGACTGCTAAAGTCAGTAAATATAAACAAAATTACAGTTTTGTTGTAGTTCAGAAGTGCAGATTCAGGGATGAGATAGAACATCATTTGTCCTACTGGAATTAATGGTTGTCCCAAGCTGAGGGCCAGCCAGTAAAGCCTGAAACATTCCCAGTGCCTTGGACAGCCCTGGAATTGTGAAGGTGGCCACAGGCACCTCTCACAGCTGCCCCACATGGAAAAAGGAAGGGATTTTTCAGGAATAAAAGCAAAGTAAGAGAGCAGGGACCAGCCCATGGGTAGTGCCCCCTTTCCCCACTCAGGCTGTGGCTGTTTCAGCAGAGAGGAAAACTTACAGATGCCAAGGCAGGTGAGGGGAACACTGGCACAAGTGAGAAGCAAGCATAGCAGCAGGCTTTAAGTGTTACCTTTCCTTTAAGTGTAATTTTTCTTAGAATATGGCAGTGGTTATATGAAAGCATCCCAGATTGGGTTTTGCAGGTGTTTCTGCTCAGGTGTGCTGCCCATTCCCAGAGAGAACAGCAATATCCTGCAGCTGCTGCTGGCACTGCACAGAGCCCCAGGTGTGTGCACAGCAGCATTGCTGTGTCCCATGGGGGTACGAGGGCAGGTCCAGGGCTGACACCAGCTCCTGAATTGCTGCTGGAAGGGGGCTGGATGTGTTTCACTGCCTGCAGCCAGCACAGCCAGCTGCACTGGGGGGTCAATGAGCTCCCAAACTGCTGCTGGAAGGGGGCTGGATGTGTTTCACTGCCTGCTGCACTGTGGGGTCAATGAGCTCCCAAACTGCTGCTGGAAGGGGGCTGGATGTGTTTCACTGCCTGCAGCCCGCACAGCCAGCTGCACTGTGGGGTCAATGAGCTCCTGAACTCCTGCTGGAAGGGCTGGTTTGTGTTTCACTGCCTGCAGCCAGCACAGCCAGCTGCACTGGGGGGTCAATGAGCTCCTGAATTCCTCCTGGAAGGGCTGGTTTGTGTTTCACTGCCTGCAGCCAGCACAGCCAGCTGCACTGTGGGGTCAATGAGGTCTCCAGTCCTGCACACCCAGCTGTGCCCCCTGAAGCTGTTCCCTCACCTCCCTGTGGTGACAGTTTTTCCCTTCACGTTAATTCCAATTTGGTCACTCCCAGCTGAGCCCAAGGGATCACCAGCTCCTTCTGAAAGGGGCAGTGATGTGAGACCCCAGACTCAGGAGTTTCACCATCAGAGCTGCAGGAAGCCTGTCCAAACCCTTGCTTACCTCACAGCTGAAACAAAGCACATTCTGACTGGTTCTCCTGTTGATGTCTCCTCCAGGCTGTATTTGAATTTCAAGCAATGAGCAGAATCAACCACTGAATCAAACGGTAGGACATCCAGCACAGGGTAGTTTTAATGTCACCCATCAGAATAAAGGCAATTCCTCGAAGTCCAGGCTGGCCTGGCAGAGTGGCCAAGGAGCAGCAGGGCTCAGCCAAGGAGCAGCAGGGCTCAGCCAAGGAGCAGCAGGGCTCAGCCAAGGCTGTGGCTGCTCTGGCCCTGCCCTGGCAGTGCCTTTGGGAGGGGCAGCCATGCCCCAGGTGCCTTTGGGAGGGACAGGCCATGCCCCAGGTGCCTTTGGGAGGGGCAGGCCATGCCCCAGGTGCCTTTGGGAGGGACAGGCCATGCCCCAGGTGCCTTTGGGAGGGGCAGGCCATGCCCCAGGTGCCTTTGGGAGGGACAGGCCATGCCCTGGCAGTGCCTTTGGGAGGGGCAGCCATGCCCTGGCAGTGCCTTTGGGAGGGACAGCCATGCCCTGGCAGTGCCTTTGGGAGGGACAGGCCATGCCCCAGGTGCCTTTGGGAGGGGCAGCCATGCCCTGGCAGTGCCTTTGGGAGGGGCAGCCATGCCCTGGCAGTGCCTTTGGGAGGGGCAGCCATGCCCTGGCAGTGCCTTTGGGAGGGACAGCCATGCCCTGGCAGTGCCTTTGGGAGGGACAGGCCATGCCCCAGGTGCCTTTGGGAGGGGCAGCCATGCCCCAGGTGCCTTTGGGAGGGGCAGGCCATGCCCTGGCAGTGCCTTTGGGAGGGGCAGGCCCTGCCCTGGCAGTGCCTTTGGGAGGGACAGGCCATGCCCTGGCAGTGCCTTTGGGAGGGACAGGCCATGCCCTGGCAGTGCCTTTGGGAGGGACAGGCCATGCCCTGGCAGTGCCTTTGGGAGGGACAGGCCATGCCCTGGCAGTGCCTTTGGGAGGGGCAGCCCTGCCCTGGCAGTGCCTTTGGGAGGGACAGGCCATGCCCTGGCAGTGCCTTTGGGAGGGACAGGCCATGCCCTGGCAGTGCCTTTGGGAGGGACAGGCCATGCCCCAGGTGCCTTTTGGAGGGACAGGCCATGCCCTGGCAGTGCCTTTGGGAGGGACAGGCCATGCCCTGGCAGTGCCTTTGGGAGGGACAGGCCATGCCCTGGCAGTGCCTTTGGGAGGGGCAGCCATGCCCTGGCAGTGCCTTTGGGAGGGGCAGCCATGCCCCAGGTGCCTTTGGGAGGGACAGGCCATGCCCTGGCAGTGCCTTTGGGAGGGGCAGGCCATGCTCTGCTCCCACATCACCCCCTGAGGGAAGGGGCACACAGAGCCCACGTCCGTGTGCCCGCTCTGGGTCTGCTGGCCCTGCTCGTGCCCGGGTAACACCCCAGGGCCACCAAGACCTCACAGTTTGGAGCCTTAAAGTGCTGCCACCACAAGGCATCGTCCTTTCCCAGCCCAGTCAAACTTCTAAGGACAAAGAAAAATGAAATTCCGGAGTGGCAGCAATCTACTCCAGTTAACGATCTCATCCAACGGCTCGTTTGTGACAAAGCTCGTCTCTTCCTCCCGAGCACTGCTCAGCTGTGGAATCAGGATCAATTTCAGGAATAGGAAAGAACATGTTCCTGTTTGTTTCATTTGAATTTCTCTTTTAATGTGTTGGTAATATCTGCAGTGCCCACTGCTGATGTAATACAGATCCAATTCTCAGCTCATTTAGCTGCTGCCTCAATAGGAACACAATGCCTTGTGGGAGTGATGATTAGAGAGCAACAGCACAGATATAAAGCAGAGATAAATGAAATAAATTCCAGAAAAGTTACTAACTACATAATCTGTGGCCACATCACTCAGCTGCTGCTCTGATGCACTAAATGGCTGCTTCATTTTGTTGGGTTTTTAACGATAGCCACTTTGTATAGCAGCAAGGGGGAGGAAAGCAAGCAAGAATGCACAACCCACCTCCCCTCCCGACCCCAATGTCATGGGAGTATCAAGGGTGGAGGAGATGGAGCCATAAAAGTGAATGGCACGGCACATGCCTCTCAAGCTGTTATCTGTTATCTATAAAGAATTTAAATGAGCTCGTTATTTCATACGTGCCAGAAAAATGGGTTCATCAGTATTGTGCTGAAACACATTATGACTTACTGATTCTTGATCTCATGGCTGTTGTACTTATTTGAAAACATATTTATAAGCTTTATGTCAACTGCCAGCCATTGAATTTTTATTGTATATTACAGAGAGAAGTCTTATGTCTCAATTTGCATCTCTCCTAGAAACACTGAACCACAGAATACATAATTCTGTTCCTTGTGATTTACTTGGGAAATACCCGATCAGAGGCTCTGAGAACATCCCTCCCAGCACACCCAGGTGACTCCTGTCAGCTCCTGTCCCTGTCAGCTGCCTGCCTGCACAGCCCAGCACAGCCCCAGCCTCTGGCAAAGGCTCCAGCTGAGCAAACAGGGCCAGATCCAGGCTGCTGCTGAAGGGCAAAATCCCAGCCCTGCCTGTGCCACCCCTGCCATGGCAGGGACACCTCCCACTGTCCCAGGGTGTCCCAGTGTCCAGCTTGGCCTTGGGCACTGCAGGGATGCAGGGGCAGCCACAGCTGCTCTGGGCACCCTGTGCCAGGGCCTGCCACCCTGCCAGGAGGGATTTTCCCCAATGTTCAATGTAACCCTGCCCTGTGGCTGTGGAAGCCATTCCCTGTGCCAGGCCTGGGCTGCTCCAGGGGATGTCCCCATCGTGCAGGCAGCCAGAGGCAAGGCCTGGGCTGTTCCAGGGATGGTCTCCACCGTGCAGGCAGCCAGAGGCAAGGCCTGGGCTGCTCCAGGGGATGGTTTCCATCGTGCAGGCAGCCAGAGGCAAGGCCTGGGCTGCTCCAGGGGATGTCCCCATCGTGCAGGGAGCCAGAGGCAATGCCTGGGCTGCTCCAGGGGATGTCCCCATCGTGCAGGGAGCCAGAGGCAAGGCCTGGGCTGCTCCAGGGGATGGTTTCCATCGTGCAGGGAGCCAGAGGCAAGGCCTGGGCTGCTCCAGGGGATGGTTTCCATCGTGCAGGGAGCCAGGGGCAAGGCCTGGGCTGCTCCAGGGGATGTCCCCATCATGCAGGGAGCCAGAGGCAATGCCTGGGCTGCTCCAGGGATGGTTTCCATCGTGCAGGCAGCCAGAGGCTGAGGGGGCTGGAGTGCTGTTGGGGTGCCCCAGGGAGGAGCAGGACAACCTGTCCTCAGTGGCTGCAGATGTCCCCTCCTGCCACCCTCGTGTGTCCCGTCAGTGCTCAGGCTGATTTCCTCTGTCTCACCCCTGCTGGCTGAGCACATGGGTGCCATCACTGTAATTCTGGAAATCTGTAAAGGCTGTGAACCAAAATCTCTGCAAATATTTGCGTTAATGTTTAATGAATTTGCTTCAGCTGTGTTTACCCTGCTTTGTGTTCCCATCCTCCAAACGTTCAGGCACGAAAGCCTCACAAACATGACTCGAGGCTACAGCCGTGTTCAAAACAAGGATTTCCTCCCCACCTCCGTGCTCAGCCGTGTCCCAGCCTGGCCCAGCCCTGCTGACCCTCCAGTCAAGGAAAAGATTCATGGCTCAGAGCCCAGAGGAGAGACCAGGGCCAGGCTGGATGGGATTGGAGCAGCCTGCTCTGGTGAAAGTGTCCCTGCCCATGGCTGGGGGTGGCATGAGATGAGCTTTAGGGTTTAGGATTAGGATTAGGATTAGGATTAGGATTAGGATTAGGATTAGGATTAGGATTAGTCCATCACACTGCAGTAGTTTTGGGCAGGAGCACCATGACATCTCCCAGTTGGAGCCTTCCTGAGGGGCTGCAGCAATAATTGATGTTTGCAGAGCACTTTGGAAAGGTAAATTCCCCTGCACGGTTGGCACTGCTGCTGGATGAAAGCAGGCACGGCGCCTCCCCTCGGGCCGGCTCCTCTGCCTGTTCCCTCATTAAGGGTCACAGCATCTTCCCAACACGGCCTAGCCCACAAGGGCACTTAATTATACTGATAACACAGTTTGTGTCACAACTAATCAGACTCGGTGCTACAGAAGAATCTCTTGTGAAGCGAGAGGTTAACGCGTTGTTGGTGTGAATGACAATGTGTGCAGCCATGGAGAGAAAAATCATCAGGAGTGGGTGTTGGACCCACTCCAGAAATCTGGTTTTCAAGGAGAGAATTACGCTGAACCAGTGACATTCTCAACTGCAGAAACACAAAATTACATGTATTTTTTGTGGATTTGAAGTAAGAACAAAATAAACCCATTGAAGTTCAGTTTATTCACAAGTGGTTAAAATCTGAACCGCATCATGGTTTTTCCAGCAAGAGGCAATTGGAATCCTGCTCTTGTGTTTGAGAGCAGTGGGGGAACACTGCATGTTCCTGTTAGTCACACTGAGCAGCACCTCACCCCGCTGTAATCAATGCTGAAATTCAGATCAATGGGACCATTTATGTGCTTAAGTTGGGTTCATGCATGAAGGTCACCCGTGAATCAGGTTCTAACGGTGCAATAAAGGTCCAAAAATCACATAAATGTTAAACCATAACACCTGACCTAAAGCTCCTTTTGAAGGCAAACAATCCCCATTCTCTATAACAAACACGGTGAAGCTCCATAGAAAGGCTCTCCTCAATGGGCTGTTTGTTCCCATTTCTTGTGCAGGCTGGGCCAAGGTAAAATGCTGTTGGATGCTGTAGCCCAGAGGAGCACCTGCCCAGCATCCCACCACCCTCCACTTCTTTGTTCTCTATGGGATACTAAAAAGCTTGATGCATGCTTTCTACAGTGTTCATGCATATTTTCCTTTAATAAAGGAACTAAACTGTGAGTGGGTTGTGTGTCTAAGACGGATTCATTGCCAAGCTAACATTAGATGCTATTTTAAAAACTCATAAAACTGACAAGTGGCGTGGCTGGGTAAGTGGCAATGAAGACATTGTGTTTGCTCTGAGTGCCAGGCAGAACTGATGGTTGTGTTTGCAGCCTTACAACAGCAAATGGGCTCCCATGCCTCATCATTTGTGAAAGAGGGGGAGCAGCAGCGTGTGCTGAGCCAGGGCATGGCAGAGGGAACGAGCCTCAGCTCAGCTCTGGGGGTGTCAGCGAGTGATCCTGGGGAAAAATAGCAAAAGAGAAAACTCTCTTGAGACAGCCTGCTGGTGGTGAATAAAAACAAAAATACAACTGGAGCAAAAAGGTACCTGGGAAAGCTCCCTGCTGCCGGGCTCCCAGAGCATCAGTGCTTCATTTAACCCAAAACCAGCAAGCAGTGGCAACATTAAAAACTCATGTTGCCTGTGGCTGCATTCACCTGGGCTGTGCAGGTGAAATGTCACCATTTCCAGAAACTGCCTTTTTCTGCAGCTGCATCTCAGGACCAGGGATTTGCCTTCTGGCTGTCTGTGAGCTCAGGGAGGGAAGAACCCTCGAGGCTGCAGCACCAGCACCCTCTGCCCTTCCAAGAGCTTCAGCTGCCAGAGCCCCGGGCTCCCAGCGGGTCCGGGACTGCTCCGTGCAGAGTTTGGGGACCTGGCTCCCCCAGCTCCTCAGGAGATGCTGCTCTCACAGCCCTGCTGCTGCCCTGTGCAGAGTTTGGGGACATTCCTCCCCCAGCTCCTCAGGAGATGCTGCTCTCACAGCCCTGCTGCTGCTCTCACAGCCCTGCTGCTGCTCTCACAGCCCTGCTGCTGCTCTCTCAGCCCTGCTGCTGCTCTCTCAGCCCTGCTGCTGCTCTCTCAGCCCTGCTGCTGCTCTCTCAGCCCTGCTGCTGCCCGGTGTCCTGTGCCTCCCCAGGGATGTCCCTGTGCCTCCAGCTCAACACCTCACGATTGTGGGCAGGATTTCAAACTTCCAAAGCCTCAGACCCTGCTAAGGGTCAGGAAATTGCTGCTTTGGGAAAGCAGAGGGGTGAAGAAGCAACGCTGACACAGCAGTCATCAAGACACCCATTTCAAAATATTTGTATTTCTTTTCACAGGAGGACCACACACAACTGGTGCTCTATGATGGACATGATCGCAGGTTTTGGTGCTCCTGGGGATGAGTTCAGAGCCAGGCAAGTGGGGCAGAACACGTTTTCTGTTTCTTTACCGGACATCTTCCTTGGTGTGAAGAACCCCTGCCAGCACAGCCTGCTCAGTGCTGGCCTTGTGTCTCAGGCTGGGGAAAGGAAGGACTGATCAGTGAGTTACCAGTGAAACCTGTCCCCAAACAGCTCTGCAGGCTCAGAGGGAGAGTACAGGGACAAATGCTACTAAAATCAGGGGATATTCAGGGGAGTGGGAAAGAAAGGCCAGG